>RJWM01039035.1:0-16371 GCA_004363535.1 Dasyprocta punctata | reverse complement strand
CTTCATGGGCCACAGAGGTACCAAGCCCAGCCAAGCGTGGAGTCCCAGAGCCACTCATCAGGGAGCAACCAGCATAGCTGATGGGTCTAGGAGAATTTGAGCTCCGCCCATCAGAGCACAAGGCTCCAGCTCCATAGTTCAAGGGTGCAGTCCAGCTAGCCATGCAGCAGGTCCCAGAGGTTCCAAACTCCACCAAGCCTGGAGCAAGGCCCCAGCACCAAATGCCAGGGGCATGCTCTGGCTAGCCCCATGCTCCAGAGGCTCTGAACTCGCAGCCTGATGGAAGGTCCTGGTGGTGCCACACTTCAGGGGCATGCTCCGCCTAGCCCCCTGAGTCCCAGAGGTTCTGAACTCAACCCAGCCAGGTGTAAGGCCCTGGCACCACACTCCCGGAGTATGTCCCTGTTATCTGCCTGGGTTGCAGAGGTTCTGAACTCCATCCAGCCAGGCGCTAGGCCCTGGTGACACACTGGGCATACATCTCTGCTAGCTACCTGGGTCGTGGAGGCTCTGACTCCACCCAGTCAGGCACAAGGCTTCAGTGCCACACCATGAGGGTGCCTCTGTGCTAACCACCTGGGTTGCAGAGGTTCGGAACCCCACTCAGATAGGTTCTAGGCCCCAGTGACACACTCCAGGGTTGTGTCCCTGCTAGCTGCAAGGAGGACCCAAGCTTTGCCCAGTCCAGTGTCCCAGAGCAACCCAGCACAGTACATGATGGTAACATGTGGTCCAGCCTCACAGGCCACAGAGCAAAAGGCTCTGGTGCCATAGTTTGGAGATGCACCCCAGCTAGCCATGGGGATATCAGAGGATTGAAGCTCTACCCAGCACAGCATTCCAGTACAATCCATTGGGAGACTACCTGGCCAGTCACACAGGTCCCAGAGAAAAATGACCAAAAGAAAGAGCAAGACACAGTCTCAGTCCTCCAGCCCACCGAGAACAAAGCCAAGAGACACCGAAATGGAAGACACCGGAAATTGTTCAACTGAACTTTCTGAAATGATAGCAACTGAAGTAAAGAAACAACACCATGAAGCTATAGAGGGAATCAGATCAGAAATAATCTCTCAGGTAAAAAAATGAAATGACAAACATCGTGAAAGAAATGCTGTGTGTATCTAAAGAAGATCTAGATAAAAAAATAATAGAGCCATGGAAATTCAGAAGATCATGAATACCTACTTTGAAAATCTTTACTCACATTGGATGGAAAACACAGAGGAAATGGACAAATTCCTAGAAATGTATGAATTACCAAAACTGAATCAAAAAGATAACAATTCTGAATAACCCAATATCAGCTACTGAAATCGAAAACATGATTAAAAACTTACCAACTAGAAAAGCCCAGGTCCTGATGGATTCACAGCTGAATTCTATAAGAAATTTAGAGAAGATTTAATGCCAATACTACTCATACTCTTCAATGAACTTGAAAGGGAAGCAATCCTCCCTAACTCATTGCTGGAGACAAGTACTACTCTGATACCAAAACCAGAGAAAGACTTAACCAAAAAGGAGAACTATAAGACCACCTACCTAATGAACATCAATGTAAAGATTCTCAATAAAATACTGGCAAATAGAATGCAGCAAATCATCAAGAAGATTACACATCATGACCAAGTGGGATTTATTCCAGGAGTGCAGGGATGGTTTAACATACACAAATCAATTAATGTAATACACCACGTCAACAAAGCCAAAGACAAAAATCACATGATCATCTCAATAGATGCAGAAAAAGCTTTTGATAAAGTCCAACACTTGTTCATGACAAAAACCTTACAGAAACTTGGAATAGATGGTATCTACCTCAATGTGATAAAAGCCATCTATGACAAACCAACAGCCAACATAATACTAGATGGACAAAAACTGAAAGCTTTACTCTTAAAATCAAGAACAAGACAAGGATGTCCACTATCACCACTCCTATTCAATATAGTTCTGGAAACATTAGGCAGAGCAATCAGACAAGAGAGAGAAATAAAAGAAATAAGGATAAAAAAGGAAGAAATTAAATTATCACTATTTGCAGATGACAATGGTACTCTACATGGAAGACCCTAAAAACTTCATCAAAAGGCTACTAGAGTTAAACAATTTCAGCAGTGTAGCTGGATACAAATTCACACTCAGAATATCAGTAGCATTCCTGTATAAAAACAGCAAACTCACTGAGAGAGAAATTATGGAAATAACACCCTTCAAAATAGCATCCAAAAAATGAAATACTTAAGAATCAACCTAACAAAGAATATAAAAGACCTATACACTGAAAACTATAGTACTCTAAAAAAGGAGATTGATCAAAGAGGATGTTAGAAAATGGAAAGATACCCCTTGCTCTTGGTTAGGAAGAACCAACATTGTGAAAATGGCCATACTCCCAAAATTGTTATACAAATTTAATACAATCCCAATCAAAACACGATTTGCATATCTCACAGATCTAGAGAAAACATTCCTAAAATTCATCTGGAACTAGAAGAGACACAGAATGGCAAAGGCAGTTCTGGGCAACAAAAGCAAGGCAGGAGGCATCTCAATCCCTGACTTGAAATTATACTATAAAGCTCCAGTGATGAAATCAGTATGATACCGGCAAAAACATAGACTGGAGTATCAATGGAGCAGATTAGAAGATGCAAATACAACTACAAAGACAGTAAGTCATCTTATATTTGACAAAGGGGCTAAACATGGTCACTGGAAGGAAGATAGCCCCTTTAATAAATAGTGCTGGAAAAACTGACTTTCCACATGCCAAAGACTGAAACTAGATCCATGCCTATCACTATGCACTAAACTAAAGTCAAAATGGATCAAAGATCTAAATATTAAAATAAAAACACTAAATTTACTGGAAGACAAGGTAGGTAAAAATCTTGAAGACATAGAGTAGGCAAAGAGTTCATAAACAAAACACAAATGTCATGGGAAGTACTTCAAAGAATCAACAACTGTGATCTCATTTTATTAAAAAGCTTTTGCACTTCAAAAGAAATCACCAATAAAGCAAAAAGAAAAGCCACACAATGGGAAAGAATTTTAGCCAACTGTCCCTCAGATAAATGCCTGGGTGAGAGAGGCACCCGCAGCCCCTTTACAAGTCCGGTTTATTCCTCATGCAGAGATAGACCGCTGGCCAGCGTCCTTTAGGTATTTTCAGTCAACAGAGGAAGAAACGTGTGCCATCGAGGCCATGTTATCTGCCAGTCCATGCACAGTGTATCAGCAGAAGCTCTGCCAGGACCACCTTTTCTACCTTACTGTGGACATAGCACAAATCTCTTGCTGGATTGGAGAGGGCTTTGTGCAGACTCTCAAGATCAAGCCGGCCTCTGAGCCTGTGCATGACTGAGCCTGTGAATCCTCAATGTTGCGAGGATCTTAAGGTGCCTCCATAATATCTTTGAAATGGCCTCACTGGTCTCCGGATTTTTGCTTCAAGCTGATTTTGTCTTCTTTGTAGAAAGAAGCAACATTTGAAAATTTCACTGTATTGATTGGAGATGTTCAAAATACTTATTTAAAAATGTATTTTAATAAACTTCACTAAGAGATACAAGATACAGGGTAATCACCATATCCTTTTGACCTGTTAATGAAGAATCCAAAGGTGATGCTGATCTTGGTGATTTCTAGAAAAGCTGGGTGTTCTTTGTAATTGATAAAATTAGGCAGAGATCATTCATTTGTTTGTTTGTTTGAGACAGGGTCTTGCTATGTAGTTCACACTGGCCTTGGACTTACTCTGTAACCCAGGCTGTCCTTGAACTCTCAGCAATCCTCCTGCCTCAACCTCTGGAGTACTGGGATTATAAGTGCACCTCCATGTCTGGCTAGGCAGAGATCATTCTAGCAGATGCTTTAAATCTGAAGTTGATTTGTTCAGTGATTTACATTGGGGTTGGGGATGTACCTCTGTGGCTTTCCTGGCATGTGTAAGGACATGGGTTGGTCCCCAGCACTGCAAAAAATAAAATAAAATACAATTAAAAAAACCCCAAACAACTTAACTTTGGTTTTCCCATCAGGGTCCTAATCTTTTTTATTCTGAATCAAGCTGAGTTATGACATTTTAGGAAATTAACAAAAACAAGTGGTTATAAAGATCTTTAGAAATTAAACCTCTATTTTGGAGACTTCATTACATACATATATGTATGCATTTTATTTTGATTCCAAAATAAGGACTCTTGAGGTTTCTTTCAATGTCCTTGTATCAGAAAAGAAAATCACTGCTCCACAAAATCTTAAGAAAGTCATTACTAGTTTTATTTCTTATTTTGTGACTGAGAACCCACTAGGGGTTAGGTTTTGGTGATAAAATGAGATGAACAAGATGTGGTTCTTGTTGTAAGTCATGGTGGCTGAGGTTATAATAAGCAAATTATTGTATTACAGTTTGGTGAATACAGTGATTAAGTCTGTACACAGTTCGTGTACTGTATGAGAAGCAAATGTAAGGCCATGTTGCTTATAGGTGATCCCAGATAACTGGCCTGTAACCAAATTAGACACCTATCAGCATGAAGCAGACTTACCTAATCACAGCTGTAAACCTGAAAGCTGATTGATCATGGATTTGAAGTACTGCCTATATACTTGTGTAGAGTCATTTGTGGCTAATGACTCCTGAGTCAAACTGGTTTGCAGCTGTTGTCTTTGATATTACTAACAATGTCTTCAGGATTTTTTTCTGTTCGTTTTTTGTTTTTTGTTTTTTAAAAGACAAGATCTTGATATGTAGCCCAAGCTGATCTTGAACTCAAGATCTCCTGCCTCAGTCTCCCAAGTGCTGGGATTATGGGTATGTACCTTGAAGCCCCACTCTGGGGGAAGTATATTAAATTTGATTTTTTGAAAAGCTTTTTCATTTGTAATAATTACAGATATCCCTTGTTTAATGACCTACCTATTTAACAAATGTATGGATTTATAACAGGTGCACTGTTTGGGCTCATGACCCATTGTTTAGATTTATAACCCATCTTTTTTTACAGTTTTATACACACTGTTTACAGAGCCTCAGTGCCTTTTTTAAATTTTATTTTAAAGATAGTAAAACCCAACAAAACAAAACAGGTTAAAGCCAATCAAAGCAAAGCAGTGAAAGTGGTACAGAATTTTGAAGGAGGATAACAGGAAATCAACAATGGCTACCATAGTATATCTTGTTTTCTTCATGGTAGTTGTCCATTCCATCAGACATAGTAAAATCAAATAAAACAAAACAGAATAAAACCAAGAAAAACAGAACATTGAATAAAGCAAAACAACTAATCAGACCAAAACAAAAAAGTGAGGACAATATTGAAATTCAAAAACAAGGCAGAAGGAATTTCCCCATATTTGCTATATTGCATACTGTTGTCCTCCTAATAGATGCTCAGATTACTGGCCCCTGGCTTGCAAAGTTACCCAAACCATACAAGCACTTGGTTGATTTTGTATCTCAGTTGCTATCAACTCAGCCTGTACCAGTTGCTTACTTGGGCCAGGGGGTGGGTGGGGCTTCTTGATTCTCAGTCCATATGCACTCAGCTCATGGGAGGACGATCTGCCTTTTCTCTTCCTGGGCCTATGTGGCTTGCCTCAGTGTCTTTTTTTGTACAGTGCACCTTGTTTATATAGTACTGTATTTTTTGCTGTTGCTTCATGTTTTGTTATACATTACAGTACAGCATGTAAGAGTTATGCAAATAAAAACAAAGTCATCAATGTGGAAAAAAAACAACAAATACAAGACCAAAGAGAATGAAAATTTTGAAGAATGAAAATGTATATCACTAGATAAAGAAACTCATTCAACTAATGATTGCCATTTGCAAGAGGAATGTGGAATGGGTAGAAGAAGGAATGTGAGTTATTGCCTTGTGGTTTATTGCAGCAACAGGAAGAACGTGGCATTAGCAGGAGTTCATCTTTTCTTGCATTCCTTTCCTTCCCATCTATTGGCATATCTACCATGTTAGATCACAGAAGGTTGATCCTTCTTAGCAGCATTGTTCATCATTCCTAGAGG
Organism: Dasyprocta punctata; assembly: GCA_004363535.1. NCBI lineage: Eukaryota > Metazoa > Chordata > Mammalia > Rodentia > Dasyproctidae > Dasyprocta > Dasyprocta punctata. Next base: position 10,331 of record RJWM01039035.1, on the reverse strand, counting down.
TCAGTTATAGGGAGTAGTGTAGTATGAGATGGGTGCCTGAGTTTCTTTCCAAAGTATGTGTGAATGATACACTGCTTCAAAATCACTGATGATGTCTTATGTAAACCTTAATACTCCTAAGATGTTTTAAATCATTCGGTCCATTCCCTGATTACTTTCATGGTTTTTCCAGTCATCCTTTTTTACTCCCCCAAAATACGTTCCAGTCACAAAAGATACATGAGCATTCCCTAAAGCAACAAATAAGCATCCATCTCTGAGTTTTTGTGAATCCCCAAATTTCTCCCAGTATAGTCAGGTGTACTCAGTGGCTATACTAGGTCATTGCTGCAGGGCTATGAGAGAATTTGTCCTAGTGTGGTCCTGGGTAATTACTTTGTCTTTAATTAGTTATGCCAGGATCTGAACTCCTTGGGGAAGCAGGTTCCCTGAAGCCCAGAAATGGGTAGAATGAAGGATATGTATTGCAGACACTGATTATGACTATACTGGCTGTGACTTCCCATGCCTGCACTGAATAAAGGGAGGAGGATCTCAAATAGCCTTAGAGTAAGTCTCATACTTGCTAGGTAAGTTGAGAAGGATGAATATCTGACCATTAATTTTCTCCCAACCTGAAGGCTTTGTTTTCCAAGAATGTATGATGTTCTGCAGGATAGTGTTGTAGATGTGACAATTTTTTTATTATAAACCTGTCTTTCAAGCCTTTTAAACATTTTATAAGTATTTTGTTTAATGTTTGTCTGTTATAATTGTTGACAATAGCATTATTGTCACTGAGCAATATATTCTTGACAGGTTACTATATGGGGCCAGGGATATAACTCAGTGGTATAAGTGCCTGCCTGGCAAGCACAATGTCCTGAGTTTGATTCCTGACACCAAAACAAACAAACAAACAAAACAAAACAAAACAAACACACTGTATGTTTTACTGTATGTCACTTCAAAATAACGGTAGCTATGTGAGCTCTTAAACTTTTACTCAGTTGTTCTTATGCTGTATTTTGTTTATAATCACCTGTGAAACATTTAAAAACATGGAAAGGCTTCCTTTCAGAAATCGTGATTATGTTTTTCTGTGAGAACCCAGTGGAATGTAATTTAAAATCAATGGATATGTCCTTGTTATTCCAAGTCATTCCATTTACCACAGGATTGGACTTATATGGGTGATAAATAAAAATGTAAAATCTTAATTATTGAATTAGAATCCATGGTTTGCATGCGCTGCACTGCGCTGTGTGATTCTTACATGGAATCCAGGTTGAGAACTTCTGATTTCCATGGGTCAGGGAGGTAGGAAGCTCATTGCATTATCAGTTGCAGCATCTGCCAGTGATGTCAAAGTTTTCTGGAAATCAGAACCATACGTGTATAAGAAAATGTATATATCTATATAGAGAGAGTCCGAGAGAAACACAGAGACTGAGAAAGACTGATTTTAGGAAACTGCATGAACTGCAAATATGTACAATACTAATAAATTTTTTAAAAAGAGAAATTAGTTCTCATGCATTTAATTTTTCCATATAGAAAAAGTAAAAATTTCCCTGAGTGAAAATAGGGAAGTTTCACTTGACATCTGTTGTACTTCAAGGGAAGATAATCATTGATCTTAAAGTGCACAGCTGTGAAGGTTAGAAAACATCAACATGTCAGGAACTGAAAGAGCAAGATCTAATTGTAATAACTGAGGACGACCTTTCCAGCAGGTAGAAAAGGCCAATATATTTTATCATTTAGAAACAAGTGGAGAAGAGTAGATAAGACCATCCACATCCAATGTAGCAAGGCTTTAGATTCTGCACTTCATTCTCTTTCTCTAATTCATGTCAAAGAGGAATGAAGAAAATAAATCACATCTGACTTTGAAGATTCAAATTGTAGACATTTGTGACAGAGAGATTATAATTATTCTAATGAGGGTGAAATAAAGAATTTTGATGGGAATTCAACAGGCTGTGTATTATAAAGGAATGTTCATTTTTATTTGGATTTAAGGAACTCTACTGTGTTTGCTTAAAGATACCAAACATGGTCAAAGATGGAAAGAAACCAAACAATCTTCTCTGAGTTCCTCCTCCTGGGTTTGCCTATCCAGTCAGAGCACCATCATCTTTTCTATGCCTTGTTCCTCGCCATGTATCTTACCACGATCCTAGGCAACATCATCATCATTGTCCTCATTCACCTGGACGCCCATCTCCACACACCCATGTATTATTTTCTCAGAAACTTGTCCTTCTCTGACCTCTGCTTTTCATCTGTGACTGTTCCCAAGCTGCTGCAAAACATGCAGAGGCAAATCCCATCCATCCCGTATGAAGGCTGCCTGACCCAAATGTACTTCTTTCTATTTTTTGGAAGTCTGGAGAGCTTCCTGCTTGTGGCCATGGCCTATGACCGCTATGTAGCCATCTGCTTCCCACTGCACTACACAAGCATCATGAATCCCAAACTCTGCATAGGCATGGTGGCGCTGTCCTGGGTTCTGACCATGTTCCATGCCCTGGTGCACACCCTACTCACTGTGAGACTGTCTTTCTGTGGGGACAATGTGATCCCCCACTTTTTCTGTGATTTGTCTGCTCTGCTGAAGCTGGCCTACTCTGACACTCATGTAAATGAGTTAGTGATTTTTATCATGGGAGGGCCAGTAGTTATCATTCCATTCCTACTCATCATCGTGTCTTATGCCCAGATTTTTTCCAGCATCCTCAAGGTTCCTTCTGCTCAGGGCATCCGTAAGGCTTTCTCCACCTGTGGCTCTCACCTCTCTGTGGTGTCGCTGTTCTATGGTACAGTCATTGGCCTCTACTTATGTCCATCAGCTAACAATTCCACTGTGAAGGAGACTGTCATGGCTCTGATGTACACGGTGGTGACTCCCATGCTGAACCCCTTCATCTACAGCCTGAGGAACAGAGACATGAAGGGAGCCCTAGGAAGAGTTTTTCATAAAAAATTCTCTTCTGTTTTTCAATGTAACACTGGGATTTTTACATGATATTATTCAATAATTATATTGGTATTTGTATTGAAATATTATTTCAGATTTCCTCCTTCACCCTGGGAGCTTCTGTTAAAAAGCATACTGCATAATTGTTCCATATAGAAAATTAGAAATGTACCTGTGAAATTTAACTAGTGAATGAGGTTTTGGTGATCTGGCTATGCTTCCAGGTGATCCTGGACAGTGAAAAATGTTCTATTATATGTGCTCTCTGTTGCTTACCTTCTTAAGTAAAATTATCCTGGGATCTTATTTTATCAAGCAATTGGTTTTCCCTGTGTTTCATTTTGAAATAGTGCTCTATAATCTCAATATATATTCAATAAAATCAAACTTCTAACCCTCTCACTCCCTTTTAAATCTCCTATATGTCCTCTCCTGCAGAAAATTTCATATTACTGTATTACAAATCTCTTCCCTTTACTGTATTAAAAATACTCTTCTGTTTTTCAATGTAACACTGGGATTTTAATCCCAGCACTCGGGAGGCTGAGGTAGGAGGAGCGTTGTGAGTTCGAGGCCGGCTTGGGCTACAACGCGAGTGCAAGGCCTGCCTGAGCTACATAGTGCGATCCTGCCTCAAAAAACTAGGACTGGGAGTTTGGCTCAGTGGCTTAAGCGCCTGCCCTGGCAGGTGTAAGGTTGTGAGTTCCATCCCTGTTGCCGAAAAAAAAAATCTCTTCCCTCATTTTTTGAAGTCTATATAGTATTTTCTGACTTGATTGATCCTTAATGGATTTTTGTAGTCATCCTTCCACAATAAGTATTTTGGTTTACCAAGGATGTGCTTAGTACCCAGGAGTTTTCATTATTTTTTCTAATCATGAAGTATAAAGCTAGAGGTTGATAAAAAGTTCAGAAATTTAAGGATATCTCTCCTCTGTTTGTATTTTGAATTTCACGATGAAACTTTGTGTCTATGTTTTCTTCTATCATCATAACAGTTCCATAGCAGAAGGGAAGACACTGTGTCTGTTTTACAAGCTGAAAATAGAGTTCAAGAACTTCTCACATTGACTCACATGGGTGAATTTTGTGTTGTCTTCCTAGTGTAGGAAACTGAAGGAGTTAGTGGGATCCAAAGTGAAAGGGCAGGAAATGTCTAAAGAGAGAAGGAATGGCTAGAATGGGGGAAAGGAGAAAAGAAAGAAAAAGGGAAAAAGGAAAAAAATACATAATTATACTACTAGTCTCTATTAGCCTAGTAAAAAGAACGGTTTGTGCTTTCATTGTTTGATCATTTTTTCATGCATACGTCTGGCAATCTGAAAAACTGCTTTGAGGTCAGTGGTGCACAACACATCAATCATTGTTAATCCCCTATTATTCTATTTTGAAATTCTGTATCATCGTTTTTACCCTTTTTTCTTTTTTAATTTTGAAATTAAAAAAAAAGAATTTCTCACATCACACCAAGTATGTATTGTTGAGCCTGCATAAGGTGGCAGACTATCTAACTCCATGTTTTCTTCTAATTTTCTCCTACTTCACAAAGGAGAGCAGCCATTCTGTTAGAACATATTGTAATAGACACAAGGTTAAAATTCCAGATATGGAACAATTCCTGTAATCTAATAAAAGTAAAGCCAACAGCTAAGCAGAAAAATGCACAAATAGTATTCATATAAAACTAATAAACGATTTGAAAAGATGTTTAGTTTCAATGTTAACAGGGACAAATCAGGTTGAAAACCAGTCAGTGGAAGAAGATGAGGGGGGTGGAGGAGACAGAAAGGGAGAAAAGAGGAGGAAGTAAAAAGGTGTCAGATGCGATGCTCATATGTACCAATTCTGCACCATTAATGCATTTATTATACATCCAAATATATGCTAAAAAAAACAGTAAATGATCATTGAATGAACACGTACCTAGCAGTTTTATAAGTGATTTACATTCTATGATAATAGCAAGGATACGGGAATAAGGAGTTCTTACATATAGGTTTCCATTTTCTTCAGATTACAATTACATGCAAGAAAAAACTCATTTTAAGTGTATAGTTCAAGGAGTATTGAATGCATCTTGTACCGCTGCCCAAATCTATGGCAACAGCTTACAATTCACTGCAAACCATAATCACTTTCCCACTTCCTGTCGCTAATACGATTTCTAAATGCTATTACTACACATTAGATTTGCCTGTTATTGAAGTTTATAGGAATGGAATCATTTAGTAGTACTCTTATATTTAGCTTCCTCAGTTCTAGGTGATAATTTACAGATTCAATATGCAATTATGTGTGCTAGCACTGTGCTTCTTTCAAAATACAGTACTCGGTAGTCTTCCAGTGCAAAAATATACGACAATCACTCGTTTGCCTTTCATAGATTTTTAAGTTGTATCCAGGTGCTGATGAGTATAAATTGTTATGAACTATTTTCCTCACTGAATTACCCAGGTATCTTTGTATAAAGCCAATTGACTAAATGTGGTCAGATCTATTTCTGAATTCTTTTCTGATCCATTGACCTATGTTTCCTTCTTATTTATCTCTTCTCAAATGTTCTTATAATTCTATTCCAGTCACATCATTTCTTCAGCGTATTCTCAAATATATATTGATCACATCTTGCTTCTTTATACTAGAGGAATCATTTTATGTCATTTTTCATAGCAATGAATTTTGTAGTGAAAGACAAGTATGCTATTTGCATTTCTTACTGTAACACATTTTCATACATTAATAGCAGCAATAAATGAATTCTTCATACCATTATTCTAATACCACATCTTTTGGTTTTTGAATTATTTTTGTCAATTCTTCAGTTAGATTTCATCATTTTTAAAGGAATGGTAATACATTTTACATTTATTGAATATCTACATATTTTAGATTTTCTTTCTGTATGTGTGTAAAATGTACCCAGAGGACAGTTTTTCTAAGTATAACGCTTTTTGGACATCTGTGCTTTCCCATTTAAATTTTAATCTCATTTTCCAAAATAGTTTTGGAAAATTCTAAAATACGATTTATGTGCCCTCTAGTCTCTACTCCTTATGTGGTTACCCACACACACTTGTAGGGTTATTTCATCAAATTCAAAGTTGAATAACTTTATTAGGCTTTGTTTTTATATTTCCTGCTTTTCATTACAATTTTATAAAACAGCAGTCCCTTTTGATTTATAAGGCTCCCATTTATTTCAAATTTTTATGATTATATCTGAAATATTATGATTCACTTCTTCCTCCACTCTATTGTGACCGATAATTTTCTACTAGATTTGAGTTTTGTACAGCACAATCAATATATGCAAAATGATCTCTTTTTTTTAAATGGAAAAATAATTCACAGTGTTACGATTATATATTATAACTTCAGAATCAAACTCTAGATGGAATTCTCAGATTTAAGAAATGAAAATTCACAGTTCTTGCCAGATGCCAGTGCTGAGGACAGGAGGTCGGGTGTCTCCCACCAACTATTCGGGGACCACCCGCTCACTGAGCTCAGCCTGCAGAATGCTGGTTTCTTAGTCCAAAAGTTACCTGGACCCTAGCTGGGACAGCAAGCATGACTTTTGTGTTTCTCTGGCTACCATTCCAATACTTGAAATATTATACATATGTATATGAATACAATTCCCTTTTTACCAAGCAGAGGCACTAGCAGTATTCATTTCAAAAGACTTACCCCCACCCTAGACTGTCATCGCTGACCACCTCTTTACTGTTCTCACCATTTTTTTCTCTACATACAATTTCCTATCACTAGTTAACTTTCATCACTTACTATGCTAAAATCACTTAACATCCTGTCTCCCTGAGATTACTCTAAATCACTTTGGTTTTGAAATAAAGTTCTTCAAAGACTATAGCTAATTCTTTTGTCCGTTTACCAAGTGGATAGTCATTTAACTCTCAGTGGGAAATCTTTCTTCATTGTTCATAGAGAGGTTGGCGTAGTCTATATCTAATATATTGACACTGTTTCTCTACTTTTGCTTGTCCAGAAAGAAGTAATATATTTCATTGTTACAATCATATAAGTTCTCTGAGGCCAAAAATATTCCTCTTTTTCTCTGCTATTACAGAAAAACACCTATAAAAATTCCTGGCATGAAATAGTTGTTTAAAAAATTTGCTGCTTGAAGCAGGGCGTGGTGGCACACGCCTTTAATCCCAGCACTCGGGAGGCTGAGGTAGGAGGAGCGTTGTGAGTTCCAGGCTGGCTTGGGCTACAACGGGAGCGCAAGGCTGGCCTGAGCTACATAGTGTGACCTTGCCTCAAAAAACCAGGGCTGCGAGTTTGGGTCAGTGGCTTAAGCGCCTGTCTGGCAGGCACAAGGTTGTGAGTTTCACCCCTGGTGCCAAAAAAAAAACAAAAAAAATTGTTGTTTGAATGAATAGATGCATGATTTACCTTATCAAATTGGACTGATTCTCCCTACCGCCAAATACTTGGAGATAGAATTGAACCCAATTTCTCTCTTAAGATATCTTTACTCATCTAATAAATTTCATCACTACACCTACCTACTTACATCATTTTATATTTGAGATTTAGTTATTCAAACTGCATCTTCACTGCTTGTTGTTTCAAATGTGCATATCTCTATAGATTCTAAATAAAATGGCACATGGAAACCAAACAATACATTCTTAAAAAAACAATAGATTATGGATGAAATCAGTTTTGGCATGACGTTTTCCTTAATCAAATTCTCTGTATCTTAAGCAGAGAGCTACTATATATATGTGTGTGTGTGTGTATATATATATATATATATATATATATATATGTATCAAGCAATATAATCAATGTTTACATTTCAAAAACTCTTATTACAATGAAAGGTACTTTGCCATTAATGCTCCTCAAAATACTCCCCCTTGTTTTAAACACACTAATCCCATCATTCTTGCCACTTTCTGAGGCAGTTCTGGAAGTTCTCTTTCATGAGTGTCTTTAAGAAATGTGATTTTAAAATGTGAATACTGCTGCCAAGGATTATCCAACAGAAAGACAGGGTTGAAAGGAAGGAAGGGAAAATTAAAAAATGAGAAAATAAGGATAAGAAGGAAACAAAACTTTGTAAATAAGGAGGGAAAGAGAGGTTGAAGAGAGAGGTGGGAAATGGAGAACAAAGAGGAAGCAAGATATATCATGTACAGGTACAAATTTCTTTGATGAATGTGATCATTATGCATACCTAAATTGTACAAATAAACTCAATAATAAAAAGCAAATAGCAATAACAACAAAAAATATTACAGTGTGTCTTCATTCACTTTATTCACTGGATCTGGCACCATATGACTTATGGCTCTTTTCCAAGTCAAAATGACCATTAAAGGTAAATGTTTTGAATACATTTAACCACTGAGGAGACCATGATAGTGAAACCAAAGATAGTCATGAAAAGGGTATCCAGAATTGCTTCAGAAACTGGCAAGAGCAGTAGGTAAGTGGATAAGTGTATTCGAAGGATGGGGGATTATTTTAAGGAGGGTTAACGTCAATATATCTTTTACTGCAATAAACTTTTAAAAATTTAAACGCAGTGTATTTTTCTATTACACCTCTTGTGTGTGTGTGTGTGTTCTTTTTGTGTTTTCATAAGATAGTATATCTTTGGAAATTACTCCATAAGTCAAGTCAAACAGATGTGAAACTTATTAATATGTACCTCGTATTTATTCATTCCTATGAGAATTGTAAACATGTAATTTAAAAACTTTTATTTTATGAAAAAATAAAATTTCATAATCAAATTATAAGAGAATAGCAATAGTTATTACACTGTGGATTGTTATCTTCAAGAAGTTACAAAGGGTACAAGACATAAATGAAAAAAACCAATAATAGCAAAAAATTTAATACAAAAATAGACATTATTAAAAATTGTCTACAGAAAAGAAAAATTTAAGTGTTAAAAATTTTTTAAATATGCTTTACTATTTTTTCAGGAGCAAAACCCAAAACAGGTCCTGATGGTTTCTCAGCCGAATTCTACAAGAAATTTAAAGGAAATTTAATGCCAATACTCTCCTCAAGCACTTTAATGAAACTCAAGGAGAAGCAATACTCCCTAACTTATTCCTGAAGACAAGTATTACCCAAATACCAAAATCAGAGAAAAACACAACTGAAAAACAGGACGACAGGCAAATGTCCCTAATGAAAGGAGATTAGAAAAATCCTCAATAAAATACTAGGAAATAGAATGCATCAAATCATCAAAAAGACTATATACACATGACCAAACAGGATTCATATGAGGAAAGCAGGGATGGTCCAACATACATGAATCAATAAATGTAATACACAATATCAACAGAACCAAAGACAAAAATCACATGATCATCTCAATAGATACAGAAAAGTTTTTGATAAAGTCCAGCACTCATTCATGGTAAAAACCGAACAGAAAATTGTAATGGATGTTTTATATCTTAATCTGATAAAAGCCACTTAAGACAAATAAAAACAAAAAGTTTTCAGTCTAAAATCAAGAACAAGACAAGGATGTCCATTATAACCACTCTTACTCAATATAGTTGTGGATATGTTAGCCAGAACAATTAGACAAGAGAGAAATAAAGGGAATAAGGATAGGAAAGAAAGAAGTTAAATTATCATTATTTGCAGGTGACATGGTACTTTACATAGAAGACCCCAAGAACTCCATCAATAGACTTCTAAATTTAATAACCCAATTCAGTAATATAGCTGAATACAAAGTCAACAATCAAACATGAATAGCATTCCTGTACATAAACAACAAACTAACAGAGAAAAATTAGGAAAACCATACACTTCACAATAGCATCTAAAATAATGAAATACTTAGGAGTCAACCTAATGAAAGAAGTAAAAGATTTGTATATTAATGATTGTAGTACTCTGAAAAAAGAGAACAAAGATGATATCAGAAAATGGAAAGATATCCCTTACTCATAGATAGAGAGAAATCAACATTGCGAAAATGGCCATACTCCCAAACTGTTACACAGATTTAATTCAGTGCTGATCAACATACCATTAGTATGCCTCACAGAAAGAAAACATTCATTTGGAAACAGAAAAGACCTAGAATAGCAAAGGCAATCCTGAGTAACAAAGGTAAGGCAAGAGGCATGACAATTTCCGACTTGAAAGTATACTACAAAATTACTGTGATAACATCAGCGTAGTACTGACCAAAAAATAGACCTGAGGACCAGTGGAACAGATTATAAGATGCAAGCAGAACTACAAACACACTCAGCCATCTTATCTTTGACCAAGGTGTCAAACATGTTCACTGGAAGAAAGATCTCCTCTTTAATAAATCTTGCTGGAAAAACTGCCTCTCTACATGCCACATATC
>RJWM01039034.1:0-16371 GCA_004363535.1 Dasyprocta punctata | reverse complement strand
TAATGCTTCTTTTAAAATATCAATGAATATACTCTATTAAAATGGATGAATTTCTTAAAAGAGTTTTCTGGTTTTCTAAATTTACCTTAGGAATATTTCATGAGTTATATATTTCATTTTCAATTTCTGCCCCCAGGGTAAATTGCTATGGTGCAGGAGGCAGTCAGTGCCCCTTTGGTGGATACAAAATGTCTGGAAACGGACGAGAACTGTAAGAAAATTTTCTATTATGATTAATACTTACTTTCATAAAAACTTTTGTCACTCTCAGGGAATTAATCCGTGTTCACTGTCATAGATGCAACCTGCCTGTGTTCTTTTTTGCAGACATAAAAGGTTCGTTAAATGTTGTATTAATCTAAAAGTACAGATAGGCACTAGCAGAAGAGGAGTATAATTTTCTAGCCCTCCTCTATTCATAAAGGCCCATATTAAGCACTTTACATTAGCAACTGAGTTCTTCTGTATTTTTACACTTGCTTGTTGTATATATATGAATGCCAGCTACTCAATAGATATTTCCAGAAAGAAGGTAGGAATTAAATAGGTGATTATAAGAAGTATGTAAATATAAGAACCCTCCATTTGAATATATCTCTTAAATAAATAAATTAGATGCTTTCTCCAAAAACGATTTCACCAGTAAGATGAATGTTTCTTGTTTATCAAGATATTATTAATACAGACTCTAAAATTTTAAATTATCTCAGCAAGTTAGTTTTCAAATTAATATATAACCCTACAAATAATTTTGACTGATGGAAATATGTTTTACAGTTGTGATTAGACTGAGAATATTTACACATAAATGAATTTATGAGCTTTTAGTTCATTTTGAAACAAAGATATGTAGAATCTTTTAGTATGCATATGTATCTGTATACACAAGAAGCATGGCACTTTATTGGTTTAATTTTGTTCAATCACAATTTTATATATCAGAATATTTTATATTTCAAAATAAAAATCAATAAACAAGATGCATCACAGACAAACTATAGAACCAAACGTAATAAAGCTTTCCATTTTGTTAGCAGCAAGCAAAATGAATCTAAGGTTATAAAGACCATGGCTGTGTTAACATAGCATTAAACACTGTCCCTGACCTCACTCAGCAAAACTACAAAGAAATAAACACTTATGGGGAAACAGACAAATGGAGGAATGGCAGAATGAACTATCTACATTCTTGCTATACATTCATTACATACTTGCTATGCATAAGGTTCTAGGAGTCCTAGAAAAGTGGCACTGTTTTCTATCTTGTGTACAACTATGATGACAGAAGTAGTATATAGAAAATATATACTTCAAAATTCCTGGACATGGTGTGAATTATTTAACAGACTAGAAGTCCATACCTCATGAAGCTAGGGACATAGGATTTTAAAGAGAAATAGAATACAGATTTAGATGTCCGGAATTCAAGAAAATTGGCTTGGATCTTATTAGTGGAGTGGTAAAAAGCCATGGCCATCTTTAGAATGTGGTTGAGTCCATAGATAGTGTTCAGTGATAAGAAGTGGACAAACCACAGAGCAAATATAATAGAACCCTGACTGGCCTGCACCGAGTCCTGAATCCGTCACCCGCCCACCATTTGGCTGGTTCAAGTTGTCCAAATTCTGATTCTTTTTTGCCTCAGGCTTAAAATAAAGATGATAGTATTCCTTTTAAGATGATATGAGAATTAGATAATGTATTCAATATTCAACCAATAGCTTTATACAACTGATATAAAATGAAGACTCCAAAACTGATTATTTTCCTTCTAAAGTTTCTTTTCTTTATAATATTCATTACTGGAGAATTCCTTAGCAAAACTAATCGCTTTGTATAAGTATTTATGACAATGATTAGATTACATTGCAGGGTTGGCCCAGTATTCCTGGGACAGCTCTCTAACATATTTCCCTGAGAATTTTGATAAAATAAACTAAAAGTGATAGAAAAACTAAAAGTGATAGAAAAACTAAAATAGACAAAACATGTCAGCTTTGTTGAATACAATTGGTTCACCTTTAATAAAATTGAGGCATAAGGAAATCAAATAGGAGAAGGCCTCAAATCAGGAATCAACCATCAGCCATGATATCCATAGCGTGATTACATATAACGTCCTTCTTTAAAATGCAAAGGAAAACTTTACATGGGCTTTTATTCACTTCAAAACTTCCAACTAAGAATGTTACTGTGAACACCTGTGAAATTAATTTGATGAATTTAATAAGTATTGGCTGCAAGAAGTTTAAAGAGAATCACTGAAGCAATAACCTCAAATTACCTCCAAGAATTGAATTATAATTTGTCCTCAAAGGTGGAAAATCAGAATTTATCAGTGGGGAACATAAAAAGCCAAAAATATTTCAGTGGTAGCACTGAGTAACCAAACTTGGCTTTCGAATCTCTGATCGCAGTACAGGCACTGGAATGAGTTAAGTAGTAGAAATTCCTCCTTTGGGTAATTGCACTGATTTTTGCCTATGTTGGCTGGATCACCTGATTCTTGGCAGGAAAGACATTCACATTTAATTGGATCTCAGTAACCCACAAGGTGGTTTTGTTTTATTTTCCCTTTCAAAATAGGAGAAAGGGCCAGGGATTTAGCTCAGTTACATAAGCACCTGCCTGGCAGGCACGAGGTCCTGAGTTCGATCCCCTTACCAAAAAAATAAATAAATAAAAAAGAGGAGAAAGCAAATATAAACGATGGGCTTATACAAGAAGTCCAATTTCCTCTATGTCTGCTTAATTAGCACAAAATTCATTTCTGGCCACAGAGAAAAGTCTAGATAAGACTTGTCAGTAGGACCTCCTATTATGTGAGCCATAGATGGAAAGCATGAGTATGATGTGGGCTTGTAGCACAAATTCAGTATCAGGTCTCACTCCAGAGCAATCATAATCAACTGTACAATAAGGCCACAAATGGTTTGTCAATAGAGGACTTCACAAGCACAGACCCAGTAGCTCAGAGACTTAATAAGATGAAGAGAAATTCAAGCATACGTTTTTGTGTTCTATCATGGGTATAATATCCACATGCATAGGAATCCTAAGGAAGAGGACCTAGTTCAGCCTGAGTGTGACAATGATCACACTTATTCCTCTTCTGGGAGTTTCAGGCCTCCTTGTAAGCCAAAGTATAATGAGAAGCCTATTAGTGACAATCATGAGTTAATTTATCTAATTCTGGGAGTTAAAGATACTTAGTGAATACTCCCTGCATCTAAACCCTTCAGGTACATTGAAAAATATGCTTATTAAAGCTTTTAGGATGTGCTTTCAAAAGCTTAATTACCCAAGAAAATAATCAGTAAGAGAATTAGTTTTCTCGGGAGAAAAATGTCTTCTGTATACTTGTCTATATCACAAGAAAGGAGGGGAAGAATATCAAGATATTCTTCTGTGAACCTATATTTGCATAGGTGTTATGATTTTAAGCACAGTCTTACACATAACTTGATCTTTTCATCAAAACAGTACAGAAGATAACTGAGCACAGACCTCGCTGTCTCTTCACTAGAGGGCTAATCATAGTTTCTAAAACTGATGAGACGTATAAATGTGATAATAAGGACCCGAGTGCAAGTGCTGTGCCTCCTGATAATTGAGTGTTATTTGTGGTGGACTTGAGAGTTATTCAAACAAATGGCAAAGGAGAAAGGAGGCTACAGAAAGGTGAAATAGCAGCATTTGAACAGAAGTCCAAAAGCCTGAATTTAGACTGATCCCTTCCTTGCTTTCTAGAAAGAAAATATATAAGCCATCAAAAAAGGAACAAAATTTAAAAAACAGAGCTCAGGCTTTTGTTTTGCCACGAATCAAAGGATGTTAATACACTACAGTGCAAAACGTTAGGACACCTTAGAATGAATGTGGTGGTGTGGCCATTTTCTACCTGCACCAGGTCTGTGCCAGTAGCTCCTGTTACACACAGGTTCTGTTTCAGTTTGTAATTTTACAGTACTACCCTTCAGTGATAATTATTGCAACTTTGCTTATGCTATATCCGTCTTCTTTCTCTGGATATGAATTGAGAATGATAAACTTCTCATCGGGTTGAATTATCATTTGAGTAGCTGGAGCTCCAACAGTTAAGTAGAGTGATGTAATAAACGAACAGTATCTAGGAACATCAACTGAGGGTATGTAATTATTTTAAACGAAAGTCATTTTTTTGAGGCAAGGTCTCACTGTATAGTGCAGGCTGGTCTTGAACTTGCTTGTGTAGCCCAGGCTGCCCTCAAATTCACAGTGATCCTTCTGCTTCTCCCTCCCAAGTACTGGGATTACAGGCGGTGCCACCATGCCCAGTGAAAGACGCTTTTAAGAATTTTTTTTTCCACAGGAGATTGGTGTGTACCCAATTTACACTTGGCTAGCTTCACTGTGAGTGGAAAATATATTCCTAGATAGAGAAGCTAAAACATAATTGTACCAAATCACAGACTATTATATAATTGCATTGGCATGTTCAGTGATGTTTATGGGTAAATTTTTTCTTTTCTGTAGGGGTGAAGATGGTCTCTATGAATACACAGAGATCAAGACTGTCGCAATGAAAATCTCTCAGAAGAACTCCTAATCCATGGGCATGAAGACTCTTCCACGAGCTGGAATCCCTTCCAGTCGCCAGTGTAGTAGAATTTAAATATAAAATTTATTTTTCTTAATTTTTGAAACATAAGTTAATTACATTGCTATTAATAATACACATTAAAAACCAGGCATGTAGCTCCTTGTGAAAGAAACATTTGCCTTTTGATATGTGACACAAAAAGGGTGGATTTGGATGCAAGATCTCTTTAACTGTGCTGTGCTGATGCACTTTTCTTTGTAGGTATTTTCAGAAATAATCATTTTATAGATGTGCACCAGTAGTTATTTAGGCCTTTACCCTTAAAGACTGTTTGAAGTACTTAACATTCATATTAATGACAGAGTGTGTTGCTCTTTTTCCAGGAATTATGCTGTCTATGGAGTATTTCAAATTGTTTCCTAGAATGTCATGTCTATTTGTCAAATGAGATATTTAACTGCAATTTGAATATAAAGTTTAATTAAACAAACTGACATGATTCTTGTTCGTTTTGAATTATTTCTACTTACAAATTTAGGCTATCATGAATCATTTACTCTGTCCCTCAACAAAAGTATTTAATTAATCATCATGATTAATTTAAAAATAAGAATCAAGAGATGAAAGGAAGGGAAGGGAGAGGCAAGATGGGGACCAAAATAAAAACACAAAAATAATTAAGATGTGCTATGAACATGTAACCAAATTCCCAAGATGATGGTCATCATTATGTACTGCAAAGATGTACCAATAAAAATGAAAATTTAAAAAACACGATCTACACAATCTCAAATGAGTAGAGACACAGATCTGATTTTTCAGAGGAAACTTTGAAATCCTATCAGACCTTGAGATAGCTGGAGTCAGTCCTTCATACACATTTACTGAGTTGCTGCCAAGTTCCGTGCCTGGATGTTACACAAAACAGGTGAAGAGTGAGTGACCCATCGTCTCCAGATGCATTAGCCTAGTGAAGAACAAAGCCACAATCCAGCCCACCCTCAAAAAAGCTCTAAGATTCCAAAAGCTCTAAGAGTACAGTACTATGTCACAGGACTAGTGGTGACTTCCAACTGAAGAAGTAAGAATGGCTTTGTGAAGAAAATTTGAGTGCTCATGAAATTAAACAATGATCGAATTTGCAGTGAATAAAAGGGGATGAGGCTTTCCAACACGATCTCTGAGGACATGTTTCATTGAAAAAGATACGGACATTCTATACAATACTTTTTTCTCTGAAGTTTCATATTGTGTATCAGTAGCATAATGTAGATTCTACAGTATCCCATGACCTCTTCAGCTTTTTTTTAGTATAAATTTTTCCCAGTTTATTTTAGCAGAGACTCTGCCTCCCTTCTGCCCACTCTTCATTTCATACCAGTTTACATTAAGAAACTACATCAGAAGGTGCTGTGCTTTGCAATAGGCAGCACTTCCTTTTCTAGAAATACATCTGAACACTAAAAACGGAGCATCTGGGAAAAAATGACCGCTGTGTAAATGTTAACTGGCCCATTCTTCCATGATATGCTTACACCAAAGGCCGTCTTCCTCTTCTGTGGCTCTCCCTTGGAGGAATTGACTTACCCCCAAGTATAGTCAAGAGAATATATGCATATTGCTAAACATATTCTAAAACGCTCTTATTTCAACAACTGAAAATTTAAACTTACTGAACTCTGGGGTAACTATTTTCAAGATTGAGATTTTACATAAGTAGTTTCTCATTTTATATTGATAGATTGCCTATAGACACTGATTCTGTGGCACAGGGTTAGTGACTGTTGTCAAATATAAAAACATATAATGAATGAAAGTTATCAGCTACTTAGATTTGAAAAAAATGCACCTGCAATTTAAGAGTTCCTCAAACTTAGGCCTACATATTTGCAAGTGTACCATTTGGTGAGATTTGGGGCATATTTACCACTATTGGAAACTGGAAAAGTCTCCATTTTAGGGAAAAATTAAAAGGTCTTTGGATTTTGAAAAGGAATAATATCCATAAACAGAGGAAAATTATGTTTTGCTAAAACCAGACAGAGCCTACATTTTTCAAAACATATGTTTAAAACATTGCAAATTAATTAATTAGGTAGACAAGTTCATATCACAATGGCATCCTACCACAACATCTTAATGTGTAACAAAGAGGTTTAAACACAGAAGAAGACAAAAGCCACAAGCAAGTTTAAACACTTGAAAATTAAATGTTCAATGTATAAAAAACACATTATAGAATTTAGCAGAAAATACCTGTTTTATATTAGTTTGTCCTGAACTTCTGGACATTATTTAGAGTGCATTATTTGTATGAAAGTCGTAATGGCAATAATTCTTAAAACCTTGAAAAATTAAAGAGTAGCTTATTAGTCCATGTATAATTTGCAGTCACAAATATGGTCTCATTGTTCTCAGCTCCACATGGTAGAAATTCATTCATCTTCAAACATACCAAACTAACCAACAGAAAGTTGAATTCACTGTTCAAGTAGGGAAAAAACCAGGTCTCAGATACAGATGTCCACTATATTGAGCCTTCCTCTCTCTCTCTCTCTCTCCCTCTCCCTCTCTCTGTCTCTGTCTCTCTGTCTCACTCTCTTCTCTTTCTCTTTTTCAGATCATATATTTCTGGGTTTATTTTTAAATAGTCAATGAGAACTAGGAAGACAGAGTTTTTCTCAAATTCTTGACATTGACTCAAATACAGCTAACACAGGGTACATAATTTAGTCATTTTTTTCACATAATTCAAGAGAAAATAGTGAACTCAAAAGAACTTCTACCCTTATCCTGTGATATTTTTCCTCTGGAGATGCACTTGAGCTTTTCCATTTTGATTCTGGAAGATATAGTGGAAGAAGACTCAGAAATGATAGAAAAATGCAAACAGAAACACTGAAATGAAACCAAGAATTTGGAGGTAGATTTATTTTACCTCCACAGGCACTTTCAAAATCAGTTGTCCCTCAAGATGTCAGGCCTCAAATACCCAGGGAGGGAGGTTTTCATGGGATTGGAAAGGGTATTGCCGAGCAGAGGACTTGGTTGTCTTTGATTGATTTTTATAACATGCATCATAGTGACCAGCGATGCCTCACAGTAACCAGCAGTTTCTAGAAGACAGTAGTACAGGAACTGTAACAGGAACTATTACCTGGGCAACTCAGGAACTGAACTCTACTGGCTGTGGGAGGGAGGGGCATTTTCTGCTGCATTCATTTTCTTCTACAAAAGCTAAATTCCCTAGAAACCCAAATTCAGTGTCTAGTTGGATACCATGAAGGTTTTGTGTTGTAGAACACCAGGACTGCGACATTTCACAAAACAGTATCCTGAATCAAGACACAAGTGAGGGAAAATAGCTCAAATATCACTCTAGCATTCTCTGAGAGAGCTAAGAAGACATCTGTGTGAAAACCACAGAACAATCTGTGAGGAAATCACACAGTAATCACAAGAATTTTAAATGGCCTTTGAATTTTGAGGAGTAAGTTTATCCTCAAGAAAAATAGTCTTATCCATAAACATCAAGGAGGATTCCCAAATCATTAAAAAGTCAACATTATCACTTCACAAAGTAGCAACATTAAAGAAACAGTGATGGGTTTTGAACATTTACTTTGGAAATAAGTCCTTAATAATTTTACAAGAATTTACATTTCTTTTCAAATGTGCATTTCCAATTCATAGAAATGTTCATTGATGACTGACATGGTGCCACTATGAAGGGATTTTATCAAAATTTTTGATTTTTATCTCTTTTGGGTAAGTTGTTTAAAGAGTCATTGGCCCTAGAAAAATGGACTAAATATTTTAAAAATGGATTTAAAATGTCAATGGATTTTGAAATATTTTAATTTAAAGTAATCTCAAGCTTTTAAAGAAGATTGGACAATGAATTGTGTATTTTTATTTTCTAATTGTTAATATTTTTCTCACTTGGTTTTATCGCTAACATTTTTGATACTGATACATTTTTTCCTTTGAGGCACAATTCTAAATATCATGTCCTTTTAGACTAAAATGATTAATATGGTTTTCTACAAATAATATCATTATTTCACAAAAGCACAGTGGAATTATCTAATCTGGAAAACTGAACATTGACAAGATACCAGCAACTAATAATCAATCTACATACAATTTTCTCTGGTTGTCCCAGAAAATGCCTTCTTTGCACTTCTCCTCATAATCATAAAATTAATGCATAATCATATTCTACACTCAGCTACCATTATTTCTTTCTGTCTTCCTATTGCTTAGTAATAGGAATACAATCTGCAAGCATGCTTCATATTCAGCAAGTTGTCTACCTTGCCTTGGCCTAGGAGGGCAGCACAGCAAACACAACACACTGAGTGACTGACCTGACAATAATCAGCAGAAAGGGGTCTGATGGCTTTGAAGAAAATACTTCAACTCAGTATTGGATTATCACTTGTCATCCTTTATGGTAAACCAGACAAGAATACAGTAAAACCTTGGATTGCACTTGTTCTACAAGTGTTCTGCAAGATAAGAAAACACTTTTAATAAATTTTAACCTGATAAATGAGCCAGGTCTTGCAATATGAGTGGCATGTGATGTCACATGTAATATGATCACAACAGAGCAAATGGTTGATGTCTGTCTGTCTGTCTGTCTGTCTGTCTCTCTCTCTCTCTCTCTCTGTGGGACTGTGGGGGAACATCTCGCAATAGCAACAGGTTACAGAGGAGATCATGTCTGCAAGACAAAATGGCTTTAGCATCTCTCACTACAAATGAGATCAGGGAATTGTGTAAAATAAAGCACATAGTACAAAATTTAGTAGACAAGCTCCACCCAAGACTGCAGAGGTCAAGCAATGAATCTGTTTAACAAGGCAACGTCACATATTCCACAAAATCCTCAAAAGGGGGCAAAAATAAATGTTATTGGATAGGTTCTTTATTAAAGGTGTACAAAAGAAAGATTCCCTTGAGTCAATACATAGTTGTGATTCCATTACTGATAGGGAAAGTTGTCTTAAACAATTAACTTCCTCTCTTTTGTCTCCCTCATACCAGACAAGAAGGTTTTCAAAGGTAAGTTCAGATTAATTTGTTTATTTTATTTTTAGTTTATATTTCTTTATTATTATTATTATTATAGTAGTGGAATAGTTTTGCATAAATACTTTTGAGTTGTGGAGTACATTATACGTCTCTATCATTTTTTTTTTTTTTTTTTTTTTTTTTTTTGCAGCACCAGGGATTGAACTCACAACCTCGCGCCTGCCAGGGAAGGCGCTTAAGGCACTAAGCCAAACTCCCAGCCCTGGTTTTTTGAGGCAGGGTTGCACTATGTAGCTCAGGCCAGCCTTGCGCTTGCGTTGTAGCCCAGGCGGGCCTCGAACTCACAACGCTCCGCCTACCTCAGCCTCCCGAGTGCTGGGATTAAAGGCGTGCGCCACCACGCCCGGCCTTCTCTATCATTTTTATTGGGAAATTTGCTTTGATATTCAAGTGCTTTGTGTTACAAACAAGTTTCCTGAACAAATTATGTTAGGAATAAAAACAAGGCTTTATGGTGTTTTTGAAATCTGAAAACATGCACCTTCTGTTTTGGACAAGTGTGAAAAAAAAATGTTCCTTTGAAATGTAAGTGTCTGCTCCTGTGAGTATCATCATAATACTGTGCTTTGCTATGCTGCTTCCACTTTAATGTTTTTACTACTTTTCCATAACAAGGTGCTGAGGACATCTTAAAATCGTTTAGTTACAAATCCCTTAGCCACATAAAAATTGTACTTTTTTTCAAAGTATGCTTATGGTTGTTAGAAGGATCCTGAACTTTGGAATCAAATAGATGACAAGTTGTAGCTCTACTACTCACTATGGGTATGAACATGAGTAAATTATTAAACTTTTCTCATATGGCAATAAATCTGCAAGTCATGATGGCTCTGGATATTTGGGAAGCAGCAAGTGTTTTATCCAATGGCATGCATTCTTGGAGCCCAGACTTAGGAGTTCAAATTCCTCTTCAGCACTCACTAGCCTTGGAATTTTAGACAAATTACTGTGTTTTTGAAATCTGAAAATATGCGACTTCTGTTTTGGACAAGTGTGAAAAAAATGTTCCTTTGAAATGTAAGTGTCTGCTCCTGTGAGTATCATCATCACACTGTGCTTTGCTATGCTGCTTCCACTTTAATTTTTTTACTACTTTTCCATAACAAGGTTCTGAGGACATCTTAATATCATTTAGTTACAAATCCCTTAGCCAACATTTTAAATTCCAACATTTATCTGTAAAAAGAAATCAATAAGGACACCTATCTAATTGAGTTATTCTATTAAATGAAATAAAACTTGCAAAATGCTTAATAAACCTCCTAGAGAACACTTGCCTAAAATATTATTCATCTACTTAATAAATGTCTTGGGACTAGTAAATACTTCAATAGAAGTAATCTTTCTTATAGACACCAACATCGTCCTCACGGTTCTGACGTAGTATCTGTTTTCTACATGCTCTCTGTCTTTTTTTGCACTGTTAGGCCAATCTCAGGTAGGACACCATCACAGGTATAATTATTTGCTATCCCTTCCATTCTATTTTTTAAAAAAGCATTCTCTTCAGAAAACGGCTAAACTTCACTACCAAGGAAAGAACAGGGTGGAGCACAATAAGAGGTAAAAAGTTGCTTGTGATTTGAGGTTAGAAATTCAAATACATTTACTTTGACTCCAAATGAGTTCAAGACCATCCTGACTGACTACATAGTAAAATCCTGTCTCAAAAATAAATAAATAAGCCGGGCGTGGTGGTGCACGGCTTTAATCCCAGCACTCGGGAGGCTGAGGTAGGCGGAGCATTGTGGGTTCAAGGCCGGCTTGGGCTACAACGCGAGCGCAAGGCCGGCCTGAGCTACATAGTGCGACCCTGCCTCAAAAAACCAGGGCTGGGAGTTTGGCTCAGTGCCTTAAGCGCCTGTCCTGGCAGACGCAAGGCTGTGAGTTCAATCCCCGGTGCCACAAAAAAAAATAAATAAATAAATAAATGCAAGCAAAAAGATTTCAAATACATGTAATGCCACGGTACATTTTGTTCTAATGAAATGAACTCAGCTGTATTTCCCCAGAGTTACTGGTCACCACAATGATCTCTAAGCTCATGGAGACAGCAGGACTATGTGAACAGCAGAGGCAGCTTCATTTCAAAGCACAGGGGCTCATGATGATGCTGGTCACCCATGGCCTGAGGCAGACTCAGCCCACAGAACTGAATGGGAAGGGTTAGTGCCCTGAGAGGCAAGGGCTTAGCGTTTGTGTGCAGTGTGCTGCCATCCCACATAGTGCAACCAGCAAAGGTCAGGTCCAGCAAGGGGCCAGTGACCTCCCAGCCCAATGACTTCATTGAACAGAGATGTGGAGAAATCAAATGACATTGAAATATTACTAAATTACCTGTAGCCAGGTCTAGTTAATGTCTTCCGCATTCTAACTCCTGATTTGGGGCTGCTGCTTTTATCCCACGTGACAGTGAGGACCTTTAACTAAAATTGGATTGAATGTAACATCCACTGTTGTTATGCATTGTATTGTATTTTATTCCTTCATATTTTTTAAAAGAGAAGATATACATGGTCAATTTTATAAGTCATTTCTTTAATTTATTGAGACTCATTTTTCATACATTAAAAAATGAAAGTCCAAATGAGAGTTTATATGTCATCTCAAATTGCAAATTAGTTTCTATCAACAGTAAAGTTGAGTGTCCTAATAATTTAGTTATAAAAATTAAAAGTCATCACTTTTATGTAACAGTCAGTGACAGTCAAAATACTGAAGTCAGCAAAAGAAAACATTAATATTAAGTTCTCATTCTGTGCAGGCACAATTGAAGCTGACATTTAGAGTTTTTTCCTCTACATAAAAAGAAAAATCCTGCACTCACAACACTTAAGTCTTCTAGAAAAGATGAAAAATACATATAGAATGAAAAAGTAAAAGACAAAATACAAGGACTGTCTTAAGATTGATAGTACCAAAAGATCCATAGCTGTTTAGAAGGAAGAAAATGGTTTCTCACTGGAGCATTTCATGATATAGGCAGCAGTTGGATTAGCCTTTGACATCAGCTAGGAGCCAGCATGTGCAAATGAAACGGAGAGAGTGCGCTAGCCTGAAAATGAGGAGTCGCAGTAAGAAAGCCCTCGGTGTGTATGACAAAGATCCTATTTGACTGAAATACAACACTAGACAGGCAGTTTGGGGACAGATCTTAGACATTTTGAATTCAACAGTAAGCCATAAAAACTAAAGTAATCAAAGAGAAACCTTAAAATGAATGACAAATTTAGTGAGGTTGAAATACAACATTTTTATTTTACATAATTATAGACTTCCATATGGTAATTAGAAATAATAGAAAATTCTCTACCAAGTTTCCAGCAGTGGTAACATCTCATGAAACTCTAGTAGAAAATCACAACCAGGACACCAAAATCATTCCAGCCAAGGTTCAGAACTTGCCAGCATCACCTGGTCCCTCCTGTAGCCCTCTTACTGATACATCCATGTCCTTCTCACCCTTCCCTCTTCTTTAACCCTTGTGTTATGGTTGATACATTGTTTCCAGTTGAGAAGTCTAGAAGCTTAACTGAGTAGCTCAGTAACTCTCCATCCTGGGGTGCAAAGGACACGCCATTACCTCTCTAGGACATTGTGTCCATTGTGTAAATTTGAGAAGGTCAGATGATTAAGTTATTTACATGGGTCCTTGCTTTGTAAACATCCTCCGTCTGTGCAAGAGGAGGGCAGGCACATAGTGTGAGTGGTACACTGATCCGATCAGTCCGTGGGTCTCACCTGGAGGAGAGACGGGATGGGGGGTGGGGGCAGGGCAAGAGGAGAGAGAAACGGAGACAAGCCGAGCGGTTCTGATCAAGTCTCATTTATTGTGGAAGTGTTTACAGGTTGTATAGAAGCGGGAACAGAAGCTGTCATCACACAGGGGTGTGGCGAGCATGGATAGGCTGTTGTCATTTCCTGGTGGGATAGGGGAGGATCATGGGAAATGTAGGCTTTGCATGTAGGCTTGCAAGAGAGGAACATGGGAGATGTAGGCTGACACACCGAATGCCCACAGGGAGGAGAAAAATGGAGGAGAGATGGAGCGGCAGCTGTGAGACTGTTTCACCACTCCCTACATCTCCTCCCCTTTTACTATATAAGATCAGGAGTATGGCAGGCCCTGTGAGGACAGCGCCGGTCTTAGGTCAAGGACCGTCCGCATGAATCTCTTTGCACCTTACCCGTCATGGGCATGCAGGACAGCAGTTGGTCCTGTGCCTGTCTTAGGCGGCCGATGATATAACATATGTGTCCTAGTTGCCCGTCTCTGGCTGCCTGTCCAGTGCCTCTGGGCCATTTGTAAGAAGCAGTAGCAAAGCAGCTAGTGGGCCTAATAAGGGGGTAATATAGGGAGAAAGGTATCCCCACATGGAGGAGAGGGAGGATTCTCTTTGGAGGTCTCTGTTCTTGAGGCGGTCTCTTAATTTAGCCATGGAATTTTTGACGACGCCTGAATGGTCAGCAAAGAAGCAGCATTCTTTCTTGAGGGCAGCACACAGTTCTCCTTCCTTTAAAAATAAAGATCTAACCCTCGTCTGTTTTGTAAAACCACTTCAGATAATGAGGTTAAGGATTTTTGCAGAGCTGTTACATATTTTACATAGAAAATAGAAATCAAAACCATACCTAATGTTGTAACATGACAATTATGATGACATTTTTTAACACACTTGAATTTGTACATTTTTTAACATAAGATATCCCCTTTTTGATCAATCATCCCTATCTAATACATAAAGGCTTTTACCTAACTTGTTTACTTTTAGTGTGATGTACATCTCACAAGTTTTGTTATAGACAGAGATCTGAATCTGAAACAAAATTTCGTTACCATAAGCAATCTGTTTTATATTTTTGAAGACCTGTATATCTGGAGGCATGAATACTTAATTATACCATGGGGCTAATAACAATCTTTCATAGACACATGAATATTTTGTATGGGCACTTTTAAACCAAGAAACCTTATTGTATTATTTCATTTGGTGATGAGCAATGTGAACATATTTTAACAATATTTTATATAACTTTAGTTGGGGTGTCTCCCTTAAGGCTATGGAGATCATTGGGGGCTCCAATCAATGAACAAGAACTGGTTTAAAATTTTATCAGGCAGCTGCTTTCTTATTCATCAAATGGAGTCCTGTCTAATAATCTCCCCGGCAAGGGGTTTTGTTTACTCATCTTAATAATTTTTGATGACTTATGAAAAACCCAATTATAACATTTAATGTATTATTTTTGAACAATGAGAGACTCTCAAGGTATGATAAACAACAATATACATTACTTTTACATAACCAATTTTAGCAACATTTGGACTAACTGGGAACCCAGGTGGAAGCATGCTTTTTAAATCTATTATCTAAATTAAACTTTGATTAAATGATCCAAAAATTTAAAAAAAGGAGAAAAATTGTTGAGCTCAAAATAAAAGGAACAGCAGTTTACAGAAAGGACAAATGGACAAACATGGACAGATGATCTGTACAGATTTGAACATAGAAACAGAGTTGTTC
This sequence comes from Dasyprocta punctata, assembly GCA_004363535.1. Classification (NCBI taxonomy): domain Eukaryota; kingdom Metazoa; phylum Chordata; class Mammalia; order Rodentia; family Dasyproctidae; genus Dasyprocta; species Dasyprocta punctata. The sequence continues at coordinate 1,164 of RJWM01039034.1, read as the reverse complement.
ATGTCCACAAGAACTCTCTAAGTTCCCGGGGGATATTTATACATTTGTATCATGCCCCTTTGCTGAACTAGCTCACTTCTTACACCCCATGTCCGAGGGGTTGGAACACCTGTCACCTTTAGCACCCCATGCCCTCAGGGCATTTTTTAGGCACTTGTGCCACTTGGGCACTCCTGTATGGGCACTTGTACTTTCGGCTCCACAGATGTGAGCAATCACTAGCTCAACTGACTCTCAACAACACCTTAACAGTCTGGACAAATGGGCAAACAGGTACACAGACAGACTGACAAACATCTTATACAATCAGAGTGCACTCAAATATATTGTAGCCAAATTGAATTATGCTGAATTTTTACAATTGTAGAATTTGTAATTATAAATAGACTAGTCAGATTTATTGTAGATCAATTAGCAGAGATCTCTTATAAAAGAATTTGGAAAGGACAAAAATCTTATCTATAATTAACATATATTTTTATCATAGGACTTAGCATATATTCTTATCTATTTAGACTTCTGGTTTTATTGTTTGTTACCATCTTTTAGGCATCTTGGATCAATTGAGTTTGGCTCTAGCTTTATCCTTTTAATAGTGATTTCACCAGTATAATCACCGTCTATGACTCCTGGGACTATTTGTAGTCCTTTTAATATTGTGTTGCCGTGTCCAAGTATCAATCCACACGTGTCCTTGGGAATGGGGTCAAAAATCCCAGTAGGGATGGCTTGTATCCCTATGTCAGGAGTTAATACTGTGCTGGAGGCGGAACAGAGGTCCAATCCAGCGCTTCCTGGTGTGGCATGGAGGAGGTGTGAAATGGATTGTTTTGTTTTGGATTGTTCTGCGCCGGGACAAACCTTACAGCCCCTGAGGCTTGCCCTTGGTTGGGGGTCTGGGGCTGACCCCGTATTCCATTTCCCTGCTGAGTGGTGGCATTATCATGGTTAATTGGATTGCCGTATATGTCTGTTTTTGACCTACATTCCTTGGACCAATGATATCCCTTTTTACATTTTGGACATGGAGACTTAGGAAGAGGCCTGGGATTATTTTTTGAAGACTGTGAAGCCTTTGGACAATTTTTAGCAAAATGGCCCATTTGGTCACATTTAAAACATTTGCCTTTATGTGATTTTCCTCCTTGTTTGTGCGCAAAGAGA
>RJWM01039033.1:0-16248 GCA_004363535.1 Dasyprocta punctata | reverse complement strand
GTAATCCCAGCACTCAGGAGGCTGAGGCAGGAGTATCATTGCAAGTTCAAGACCAGCCTGGGCTACAAAGTGAGCGCAAGACCAGCCTGAACTGCAGAGAGAGATCCTGTCTCAAAAAAAAAAAATAAAAAAATAAAAAAAATATATATATATAGCACAAAGAGTATAGGCCAAATGATTCTATTTAAATAAAGTTCAAGGATAATATATATAGGCATAGATTATGGAATAATAAATAAATGTAAGAAAAATAAATAAATAAGAAAAATATTGCACAAATTTTTTAAACAACATTAGCAATAGAGTGGACATTACTTGGTTTTCCAGACCTACTCTCCGCCTCTCTTCTTAGTGACACCATGATCGCCCTCTTAATGAAGCCCTCCTAGGTGATATTTCCCTGGAAGTTAGAGAGAGCAAAGAGGACAGATTTTCCCTCTCCACAAACCCAAAACTCTAGAGGTCTTTATCTCAGAAACTTGAATTTTGGAGGCGAGTATCCATTCTCCTTCTGAAAAATATGAAAACAGTACTTGACTTGGAACTGGGTCCTAGAGGACACTAAGCACTTGACCAATGGGCCCCAGGTTACTCTGCAGCTGAAACCACCCATTGCTAACCCACGTAGATGTAAAGTGAGGCCAGTAGCACACCATCATCAAATGGAAATGTTATATACAGAACTAGGTTCAAGCAGTTGTGCTTCTCAGGATCTCTCCTGCCAATCCACACCTATGGCCACCTAGGAAGTTCCAAGTGACTAGTCATGTGAAAAGGAATCAGCCAGAAGGCAGCTGGTGTATCACAGCCTCTCCCCCACAAAGGGTGGCCCCGATGACAGAGCAGAAGAAATGTCCTCCCAGTCACAGAACTTCCACAGTTCATCTCATCGGTCCCTCTGCCTAGGAGACATGATTTGAGAGTAGGCTCCACTTTGTTTATGGAGAGCAGCTGATATTACAGTCAGATGGTCAGGGTCATAGCTCTGCTGATCCCACCTTGACTTCACTCTTCAATCCTCTCCACAGGGTGGGCACCCCGTCCATTAGCAGCATAGACGCACAACCTCCATCCTCCCAGGCCAGCAACCACAGCAGAGCCCCATTTTCTTCCCCATTGGCTCCAGCCTAGTTCTGAGAACAATCTGATTGGTCCACCTTGGGTCACGTGTGTAGCAACGAACCAACTGCTCTAGCCCAGAACATGGACCGGTGATAATATGTATGTACCCAGCCCCATGGCTAGGGAAGGCATGGCACTATGAATGGTAGTCCACTTTGTGGGTAAAGGTGTGTAGACTCCTGCCTGACACAATGTATCATGTTACCAGAATGGGGTAAGAATCATGGTTCGCAGAGAACTATAATAACCGCAGACCATTGTGCTGGAGATTTGCAATGTTTGTGTCCGGAGGGTGAGCCTGAGCATATTTTCATGTGTTTCTTGGTCATTAATACAGTATTTTCTCTTTTATAAATTGTCTGCTCTTATATATCCTCTGCTATTTTTTCTCTTGAGCTGCTTGCCTTTTTTTCTTTTTTACTGCTTTTTAGGAGTCCTTTATATTATGGATGTTATTCCATTTACTAACATATATGTTACAATTTTTTTAAAATTTTTCACAATCGCTGTACACTTCGTTTTGTTTTGTTTTGTCTTAATTTTGTTTGGCTAGTACAGAAGACTGAATTCAGGACCTAGTGCGTGATAAACAACCATTCTCCCACTGAGCTGCATCCCCACACCCTTTTCCGTTTTGTTTTGGTGTTTTTTTTAGACAGTCTCTCCCACAAAATTGCCCAAACTGGCCTAGAGATTGTGATTTTTCTGCCTCAAGTAACTAGGATTATAGGACTGCCCTACGGAGAGCCTCCTTCTCCCCCCACCCCACCCCCTTTTTTTTTCTTCTTGAGACTGAGTCTCTCTAAATTGCCCAGGCTGACTCGAACTTGTGATTCTCCTGTCTCAGCCTCCCAAGTAGCTGGAACTACAGATTTTAAACATTAAGTTCTTATTTACCAAGCCTTTTTCAGAGAAAGGCAAACAAGAAGCAATGAATAAGGAGGGAGGAAAATTTTAAAAACGATTTAAGAGGCAAAACAAAAATGCATGTAACAGAAAAAAAGAACAAAAACGTAAAATTAAGGGGTCGCCCAACCAGGACCTCTCTAGGCCAGTCTAGAACCTCCGGCAGACTCGGTGCTCCGGTAGTCGTCAGGTCTCAGCTTGAAGCTACCTCTTTCGGGGTATGCAAACTTTATGCCCTGGGAACTCACAGCCTCTTTCTCGAGGCTCATCCCCAGTCAACATTCCCAGAGCTCACTGGGTCTGCCATCCCACTGTGCTTTATACATCTTACAAAGGTCACTTTGGGAGGAAACAGGACACTGTCTGATGGCTTTAAAGACTACATACCAGTACCTGCTTCTGATATGTAAACTTTTATGACCTGGGGACTCATAGCCTCTTTCTCGAGGCTCATACCCAGTTGACATTCCTGGAGCTCACTGGCTCTGCCATCTCGCTGTGCCTATATATTTTACAGAGATCACTATGGGAGGCAACAGGACTCTGTCGGATGGCTTTAGAGATTACATATCAGTACCTCAGCTAGCCTTATTTGCAATGCTTAGAGTCAACTGAAGAGAGAAGGAAATACCATAGTCAGCTCTGTATACATCAACATAAGGAAATAAGTTTCCATATAATCAAAGTTGCAGCAATTGTTCTGCGTTCAAGGGGACCCGCTCAAGTTGTCTCCCACATCTCATGAGCCAACCAGCATGCGGGCTGAGAATCAAGAAGTGCCTCTCCACCCAGTAAGCAATTGTCTGATTCGAAGGACAGGCTGAGTTGATAGCAACTGAGGTACAAAAAACAACTAAATGCTTGCATTGTTTAATTGACTTTGCAGGTCAAAGGCCAGTAGTCTGAGGGCTGGGGAGTTTGGCTCAGCGGCTTAAGTGCCTGCCCTGGCAAGCACAAGGTTGTGAGTTCAATCCCCAGTGCCGCCAAAAAAAAAAAAAAAAGGTCAGTAGTCTGAGCATCTATTATTAGGAGGATAACAGTATGCAATATAGCAAATATGGGGGTTTTCCTCCTTTCTTGTTTTTGAAGTCCAATATTGTTCTGTTTTGTTTTGTTCTGTTTTATTGTCTTGTCTTATTCAATATTTTGTTTTGATTGGTTTTATTCTGTTTTGTTTTATTTGATTTTACTATGTCTGATAGTATAGACAACTTTTTTTTGTACTGGAGATTGAACTCACAACCTTGCACCTGCCAGGCAGGCACCTAGGCCACTGAGCTAAATCCCCAGTCCTAGAAAACTATTTTGAAGATAACAAGATATATTATGGTAGCCATTGTTGACTTCCTATTATCCTGTTTTGAACACTTTCACTGTTTTGTTTTGATTGACTTTATTCTGTTTTATTTTGTTAGGTTTTATTCTCTTTAATATAAAAAATAAATAAAAGATAACTAACAAAAAAAAAGCAAGCAGTCAAGGGACTTTAGCAGCATCTTTCTACCCCTTTTATACTGTAACCAGGCTACTGGGATTACCAATCAGTGGACTGATTTATTAATCACACACTCTTAATCCAAGGATCACACATTTTAGGGCTGGGGATTTAGCTCAGCAATGCAAGCATTCGCCTGGCAAGTGCAAGGTTGTGAGTTTGATCCCCAGTACAAAAAAAAAGATCACACATTTTAGATCCAGTCAACTCTGAGAAAGCCCCAACTATAATTGCATGAGGCTTTGGTGGGGGGAACATATAGACACAAACCATAACATTCTGTCCCTGACCCCCTAAATACTCATGCACATCCCTTTATACTAAATGCATTTAGTTCATCTTCAAGAGTTGCCAAAGTCCTAACAGTTCCATTATTTCTGAAAAGTCTAAATCCAAAGTCTCTTCTGAGATTTAAAGCAAACTCTTAACTGCAAGCTCCTATACAAGTGAAAAGGCAGTTAAATACTTCCAACAATCAATGGCATGAGATAAACATTACCCTTTCAAAAGGTACAAAGAGGGGGATACAAAGAAATGGGACCAAAATAAGGTGAAAACCCAGCAAGACAAGTCTTGTAGTTCCATGTCCATCATCCAAGGCAATCTGTGACAAGAAGTGAATTCCAAAGGGCTTCAGTGGTTCTGCCTCATGACACTTCTGATGGTTGCAGCTCACATGACTTCTCTGTTAAGCCACCTCTGCTCTCTCTCAGCAGTTTTCCTCAGATGATCCACATTCTTGGCTTCTCTAAACTTTTGGGATCGCCACTGTACCTTTGACTTCACACTCATTGCTTGACATACTGCCCTTTCAGAAGCACACTGCCTGGCCTAATAAGCCTTCTTCTGAAGTCTAGGCGAGGCCTTCCTGAGCCCACAACTCTTGCATTCTGCATCCAACCATGTGGATGATGCCAAAGTCTGCTGCCAGCGGTGGCAGTTGCCAGACTTCTTTCTCTCTTGGCCATAGGGGTCGAATGCCTATGAACCAAATTCCAAGAAACAACTTCTCTAGGCCATTGCCATTCTGGAACATAGTGTTCTGGGGCTCTTGTCTCAAAGTAAAGTTTTCCACCTGTGCAACTCTGAGGCTGCAAAGGCCAGAGTCCTATTGGTCCTCAGTCCATCTTTTCTGTTGTCTTCTCCTGAAATACTTGACTTTTTCTTGCTTATCTTTTTAGTAACCAATTTCTCCTCTCTTCCATGTTTGCAGGCCACAACTTTTCTGGCCAAATTCACAATGTTTTGAATCATTCTGCTGGGCTCATTGCTCTTGATTCATAACATAAACCTTGCTAAAAGCTCTCAACATTACACTGCCTCAGCATTACCACTGCCTCAATATTACACTGGCTTGCGATTCCTTCTGCAAGATTAATTAGTTTGCTGCCCTTAATCTTAGTCTTAGGCAAAGTCTCTGGACATAAGCAAAATGCAGACAAACTTTCTGCCAAGGTATAACACACATTATCTGGCATCCAACAGCCAATAAAGTTTTCCTTTACAACAAAAATTTCCCATATCTGGTCTTTACCACCAGGATTTCTATAAGCTTTCTGGTCTTCTGAGCTCTGACCAGACTCTCCCATCAAATACAGCCTAAAGTGTTCCAGCTCTATTTTTCAGTCAGCATCTCCAAACCTTTGCAAATTCTTCCAGTGAGCCAGTCCCAAGGATTCCTGAACCACATGGTTAGATATAGTCACAGCGACTCCTAGTACCAAATTGTTTTAGTTACTTTTCTTATTGCTGACAAAACAGCCAACACCCAAAGTTAAAGGAGGAAAGGTTTATTTAGCTCACAGTTTTTAGAGGTTTCAGTCCATAATCACCTGGCTCCAAGGCAGGGCAGCATCACAGAGGAGAAACAGTTCATGGCAGGCAGAAGTCTTTCTATCCCTTATATCTTATCCAGGCTATTTATAGTAGGCAACACTCACACTCTTAATCCTAGTACCCTTGAACCTAGCACCGCACCATGAATCAATTCCAGCATCACACACTAGATCCTCTAAAAAATGCCTCACCTGTGGTCATATGAGGTTTTGGGGGACATGTAAATAAAAGTCATAACAGCACCATAGATTTTACCAGACATATTATTTTTATTGCCTTCTGTGGTAGGTTGTTTGTAACTTTGCGTTTGATCTCTTTTCCTGTTTTGATCAAATTCTGTCATGTTCGTTTTTTTTCCCTTGTCAATTTGGACAATGTACTATGTTCTCCTGTTCTCATAACAGTTACCTTTCCTACCACTCAAAATCAGATGCATCTTTCTCAAAAAAGTAGTAATTTCCCTTATCAACAAATTCTATTTCTCCCTTCAACAGTAAAATGAGAACTTAAAATTTTTCTTCCTTCTCCCCATCCTCTGTATCCCAGGAATTGTTTATTGGGAGGGCAGATTGTTGGTTGAGGAATATTTTCTCCTCGAGAGGATTTCTTCCTCTGCTGCGACCCTCTGATCAGGTCTGAGATGACTTAACTAGCAAACAACACAGAGGTACTGCAACGGCATGCGCAAGGCTCGAGTTTCGCAGGCATTTCTGTAGGGCTATGGGCCACTGAAGGGTGCCATTCATAAAGCAAGCCTCGCCAAACGTGGTCCAGAGGGCATTCGCCCACCTCTGCCTCATTCACGAACTGCAACTCCCATGGGCCTCCAAAATACCCAGCAGCCTGCAGTCCAGGCACAAAGTGGGTCGTGTACGCTTCCTCTCTCACCAGGAGGAGTCCTCCAATGCCTGCCGACTGCGAGGGAGGCTTCTGGGTAGTGAAGTCGTGTTGCTGCTGCGCAGGCGCGAACCTGCAGCGAAGGCGGGTGGGAGCAGAGCTGTGTGTTGCGGGACCCATGGAACCCTCTGGCCCTGTGAGGTGAGTCCTGGCGCCGGCCACCTGGAGGTCCATCTCGCTGGCCCCACTACTTTTGTTAGTCACTGCGCACAGCGGAAGTTCTGCTAGGAGCAAGCCTCGCAGGCAGCTCCACGGAATTGTGCGGACAAGGGTTTGGGTCCCCAGTACCCCGCGATCCGCTGCCTGCGCCGCGTGACGTGCTGGCGAGGCACTGGGCAAGTCTGCTCTCCTTTTCTTTTCACTAGGGCCCACGGGGGGAAAGTGAAAGGTGAGAATGGAGTGCTGCTACTGGTTAGCACCACAGCTCCTCCCCTGGGTTTTTGGGTGATTACCTCACAAGGCTGGGCACAGAAGTTCAGTCTGGCACTGGCTGTGCCGGGGCATCTCTCTGAGACACCGGCTGTGTGTTTGTGGTGCGCCTCCTTTGTGCTCAGCCAGAAGTACCTTTGAATGCTGCTTTAATGTCCTCAGGATACGTTGCCTCCTTCCCGGTTAGATACCTCCGACCCTGTACTCTCCAGAGCAACCCAGCCGCTCTTAACACCATATAATAGGGTTCTGCTTCAGATCTAGGGAATTTGCATTTTTCTTGTGCTGTAGCACTACTGCAGAATTTTGAGAAAGGGTGGCGGGGTCATCTGGATGTCTTCCTCCCTTGCACCACACTGAAAGCGAGTCAGCCCTGGGCTTGGAATCTGCACACGTGCTTTTTGCTTCATACTTGCTTCTTCACAGTGGTCACATCTGTCTTCACCAGACTGTAAGTTTCTCAAAAGGAGTGATTTAGTGGAGCAGGGACCAGGGGAAGACTGGAGGAGAAAGAAGGAGTAAAGGGTATTGTACAGGTTTGACTCTTTATAGCTACCAAGTATGTGTTTAATAAATAGGGCCGGGGGGGGGATGACAAAAGATTTCTTCTTGTTACAGGGTGGCCCTAAAAAATTGTACCTGATGTAGACTTTCTGCAAAGCTAGTTACTGACAGCTGGTGCTTCCGGGTGCAGAGAAACAAGAGATGATGATGTTGGAGCCAAAGGAAGAGGAGCAGTCTTGGGAATATGAAACCAAGCTTCCAGGCAACCACTCTACCAGTCAAGAGATCTTCCGCCAGCGCTTTAGACAGCTCTGCTACCAAGAGGTTCCTGGTCCCCGGGAGGCCTTGTGCCAACTACGGGTACTCTGTTGTGAGTGGCTGAGGCCAGAGAGACATACCAAGGAGCAGATCCTGGAGTTATTGGTGCTGGAGCAATTCCTGACCATCCTGCCTAAGGAGCTCCAGTCCTGGGTGCGGGGACACCACCCTAAGAGTGGAGAGGAGGCCGTGACTGTGCTGGAGGACTTAGAGAAAGGACTTGAACCAGGACCGCAGGTGGGAAGGGGGATTTGATTTGTTGTGGGAGCCAGATCGGTGACCTTCAGGCTGGACAGAGGGGCAGCAGTAGGGGAAGTTGCCAAGGTAGAACAGTTAGTATATGTTTCTGTCTCTGTCTTTTCTGCCTTCAACCTTTGAATGAGAAAGAGACTCTAACTCCTCTTCCTTCCCCTGTGCTGACTCTAAGGAGGCTCTCTAAAGTCTCCTTGGAAGCGTTGGTCCTGAATAAAATGAGTGGTGCCTGATCACCTGCAGGTTCCAGGCCCTGCACGTGGACCTGCACAGGAAGAGCCATGGGAGAAGAAGGCATCTCTGGAACCAGAACAGGCAGCAGGCATCCAGCTCCAACCTAAGGAGACCCAACTCAAGTGCGAATTTCAGGAGACCCAGCCCTTCCCAGAGAGTGGTGAGGAGCAGAATTCTGGGGAGGGAGAGGAAGAAGAGAATAAAACATACTGTCTAGTACCTTATAAATGGTGCATATTAGGTGCTTAGATTTTTTTTTTTTTTGCGGCACTGGGGATCGAGCTCACAACCTCGCACCTGCCTGACAGGTGCGTAAGCCGCTGAGCCAAACTCCCGGCCCTGGTTTTTTGAGGCAGAGTTGCACTGTGTAGCTCAGGCCGGCCTTGCGCTCGCGTTGTAGCTCAAGCCGGCCTCGAACTCACAACGCTCCGCCTACCTCAGCCTCCCGAGTGCTGGGATTAAAGGCGTGCGCCACCACGCCCGGCTAGGTGCTTAGATTTGCTATAATCATTATGGTCTTTTCATACCTCTTAACTGAGTTAACCTGTCTCATCACCCTAAAATTAGAAATAAGAGTAATCTACTTTGGGGTTGTAAGTGTAGCTCAGTAATTTAGCACTTGCCTAGCATATGAGAACTCCTAGGTTTAGTCTATAACACCCCCCAAAAAAGAAAAAGAGTAACCTACCTCATAAGATAGTTCTGTGGGTTAAATCTAATATATGACTGGCTACAAAGATTGACTAGCATCTCTTAGTTTTAGGGAGTCCTAAAGCAGGACCATAAAATGTTCATTCATTTTGTGCTTCTTTATCTCTTGCTCTTGACACCTAGTCCATAATAGCTCTGCCCTGAGCTAGAAAGTAGCCTTGAAATATTTTCCTTTTAGCTTCCTCATGCTCCCCAAAACACACTTTTTTAAATTTATGAGGCTATCCTATGAGAGACACAATGTGTCATCTTTATCTACCACCTTTCCCTGCTCCCATCTAAAACCTTTATTTGAAACTCTTTTATGTCTGCACTTATCTTCTACCCTTTCCTCTCTCTCCACAAGGCTGGGCTTAATCCTTAGGCTCTGGGAGAAAAAACGAAGTGCTCGCTTCCTTTTTAAAGGAATAGATCAAAAGGAAAGGCAGAGAGCATTGAGCAGATAGATAGCAGGGAGCTGAGTTCTCCCTTTGAAGAGTGAGCCACATAACTTCAGCATCTAGAGACTTACAAGGGAAGGATATGAATGAGAAGAGGTGAAGTTTGAAGAGCCAGGAAAGGCACTCCTTTTGCCTTTAGGGCTTCCTTTTTCCTAACCCTAGTGATTCTTCTGTCTTATTTTTTCCTTGCTTTCCGACAACAGTTGACCACTCCCCAATTGCTTAAAAATATTTTTATTTTTTGAGAGTGAATTCTAAGAAGTCCTTGCTTTGAAACTCACTCTACCTTTTAAGTGCACTTTTTAAGTATTCCACTAAGGAATACTTTAAAAACTATATAAGCATGAAGATAGAAAAAAAAGAAAGAAAGAAAAAAACCCTCTCCCCTGCATAATTCCATCACCTAGAGAATAACCACTGATAATATCTAAGTAAATGTCTTTGTTTTATATTACATATGTATGTATGTGTGTGTGTGTGTGTGTAAATAGTATTTTTAAATTTTTACTTTCATCTCAGATATGTAAATCCTAACCTAAGTGCCATTTTTCCATACATCCAGAACAGGTACACTTAGATTTTCCATCAGTCGTTGCAGAAGAGCTTACAGAACTCAAAGACAAAGGATCACCACCACAGCCACCTATTACTGAAGTGGAATCACACATGTTCTTGGAAAACCTTGCCACTGACACCTCTACTTTTGAAGCTACCTCAGATGTCAAGGACGCCTTAGAACAGCAGCAGAGAAACCCCAAAGTGGAAAGACAAAGGTCGTCCCCTGCTCAGGAAAAAAGTTTCAAACAAATAGTTGTCACCCATAAGAAAACTTCTACAGGGAAGAAAGACCATGAATGTAGTGAATGTGGGAAAGCCTTCATCTATAATTCACATCTTGTAATCCACCAGAGAATTCATTCTGGAGAGAAACCCTTTAAATGTAGTGACTGTGGAAAAACTTTCAATCAGAGCTCAAACCTCATTCAGCATCAAAGAATTCATACAGGAGAAAAACCCTATGAATGTAATGAATGTGGGAAGGCCTTCAGGTGGGGTGCTCATCTTGTTCAACATCGGAGGATTCATTCAGGAGAAAAGCCCTATGAATGTAATGAGTGTGGGAAGGCCTTCAGTCAAAGCTCATATCTAAGTCAGCATCTGAGAATTCACAGCGGAGAGAAACCTTTTATATGTAAAGGATGTGGAAAAGCTTACAGGTGGAGTTCAGAGCTTATTAGACATCAGAGAGTTCATGAGAGCAAAGATCCTTCCCAGTGTACCAAAGGTGAGACAGTCTCCAGACAGACTTGTACTTTTGTCTAATCTGCTTAGAACTAGTGCCCATAAAATTTATAAGCACCTTAAGGTTTTTCCTGTGTCTTTCTTGATTTAGGAAAAACTTCACATTACTGTAGATTTTATCACCTTATATCTTTCGATTAAGATGACTTTGGCTACAAATAATAACCAAATTGTGCTGCTTCTCTTTTCTGGCATAAATTTGAACAACTTCCTGAGCTGCCCACTAATAAAATAAGCATAGCAATAATGCCTACTTCAGAAGAGTTCTACTGGCACAGAGTAGCTGATCAAGCAGTGATCATTCCATTCAAATTTTCTTGTGAATTTTTTTTGTCCTGTCTCCCTCAGACCCATATTAGTCTGTGTCCTTGAACAGGATCATCTACAAATGACCAGACCAGGAGTTGGAAATCAACAGGGAAAGTTTAAGATGAAAAAATATAAACTAGTAAAAAGGGGTTACATAGTAAGACAATGCAATCTCTAAAAAATATAGCAGTAATGGAACAGGGTATAGCTACTACCTGTAGGGCTGAGGGAGAACACTCAAGAAGGGCTTAGAAGCCCCCACTCATCCACCTCTGCCCAAGACTGAATTTCAGATCTCACTGGACAGAGTATGGCTGTTCCAGACGTGTGTTAGAGCAGCTTGCAAGAGCCAGTCTTGCACATCTCTTCCCAAGTCCACATTGAAATTACTTGTAGGAATATTCACACTGTGGAAACCAGCAAATGCAACGAAACAAATGTTTTGACCTTGTTTAAATTTGCCAACACAGTAGCCCACTTGGTGATGGTATTCACTGAAGTGCAGCAGGCCAAGACTGGTGAACAGGAAGCCACTAGTTTAGCTGCAGGGGAAACTCCTGGGATATAGGTTCTGCTGGAGCTCATACACACCATTAATCGGCGTACTGTAAGAGCAAGACAGAAAAAGCCAGAACTCAAGAAGCCCCTTCCTCTTTACCTTGTCTCTTCGGTACCCCTTACCGACAAAGCCTAACATTATGCCACCTGGCAAAAGGAAAATCCATCCCTTTGTTTTACTTTATGATAAAGCAAAACATATTTGGAGCTAAGAGACAATAAATTGATCATTGGCCTACATTTCAAGCTCCTTTTCACCTCAGGACCTCTGTCCTTGTTCTCTGCCCACTGCCTTCATGTTTTCTTCCTTGTGGTTACGTAAGTCACCTCCCTTATCTAGATCTCTGTTTCAGTGTTAGAGAAAACTTTTCCAACGTACAAGTTTATTATTGTCTCACAGAAACATGCAGAGGTAGCAGATGATCAGTAAGCTATAGTTTAAGGAGTAAGTCAAATCTAGCTCATGGCCTGTTTGTGAATGGTGCACAATGCTAAGAATGATTTTTACATTTTTTATGTGTTTAAAAAAAAGATGTGACAGGGCCAGAGATTTAGCTCAGCAGTATAAGCGCCTGCCTGGCAAGCACGTGGTCGTGAGTTCAATCCTGGGTACAAAAAGAAAAGATGTGACAGACTGTGGCCCTTTACAGAAAAAATGCCCTGCTCTGGTCTAGTGGGCAGCTCAGTTTAGTTTCACCAAATAAGTCAGAGATCATATACTTTATGTCTTGCTTTTCATTCCCTTAGGCTTTCCCCCTAGGATATCTACCCCTGTCCCCCAGTCCCTTAGAACTAGGGATTGAACCCAGGACCTTTGCACTGAGCTACATCCCCAACCCTTTTTATTATTTTTTGACAGTCTCGCTAAGTTGCCCAGGCTGGGCTCAAACTTGCAGTTCTCCTGCTTCAGGTTTCTAGACTGCTGGGATTACAGGTGTACACCAGTGCACCCAGCTTGGGCTAGTGTGTTTGTGTGATTGAAGCTGGGTCATTACCATACCCATATTCCAGTTTATAATAAAATTGAAGCAGTAGTCACAAGAAAGTGATTTCCCTCCCAGTAAGCATCATGGAAAGTGACCCAGTCCTTTGGTGAAAACTTACTTGCATGGCCACATCTATCTTCCAGGGAAGTCAGAAAACATTTATAGCAGGATGGCCATTGTCCATTTAAATATATTGCTTCGAGCAGGTGTGGTGGTGGCATGCCACAAATTCCAGCACTTGAGAGGCTGAGGAAAGAGGATATCACAAGTTTGAGGTCAGCCTGGGCTACATAGTGAGTTTAAGGCCAACCTAATTTACATAGTGAGACCCTGTCTCAAAAACAATGGAAAAAAACAATTTGTGGAGACAATGAAGAGTCTTCCACTCCATGAGACATCTCCACACTTCTGCAACCCAGTGATGTTGATTGACAGGGAAGGAGAGTTCTGGTCCCAGAGAGGACAAAGCTGGGTACTGGGAAGCAGGATGGGGATAAGAGGTCAAGAATATGGATAGAGTGCTGGCCTTGGTGGTCACTCAAGAAATAATTCTGACTACAAAGCCCTGTATTGAGCATTCTGAAGAGAGGTAAAACCAGAAAAAATATTTTGTAGGCAAAATATACCGACCTGAAACCATCTCTTGCCTTTGTTAAGTGCAAAAGAAGCTACTGCAGCAAATGTCCTGTATGCTCTGAGTGATTGTTTTCGAAACTTGTTCCTTATCCTTGAGGGAGTTAAAGGTACCCTACTTGTATAATAATTGGTTCCTGTTTCTGTGACTATAAGTGCCTTGTGCACATTTGCACTTTGCAATTCATCCTCATAGCAGCAGGTTCCCAGCTCTGCAGCTGAACAAACTAATCTGAAAAAATTGTGGCCTTTTGTCCACAGCAGGAAACAAAAGGAGACAAACACTGTTCTTCATCTTGGGAATCTAATGGGGAACCTATGTATGCCTTGTGAATACCCTAAGTAGAGAGTTTACAACAAATACATTAGTAGGTATTGGTGACCTGGTCTGGAGGAGGTGGCCACTCAAGTGTTTTATGGATAGAGGCTGGGATTAGTAAGAAATGTGGACTCCTCCTCTGCCTAACAGAGCTTCTTGTCTGTTCAGCTACACATCTGGAAAAAGCTCTCTCATCAAAGTACACATGAGTGAGACATTTTTATACCCCCAGTAAGAGAGAAATATGAGAATTTTAATCAATCCCAGGTCCTATCTTCAGGGATCACAAGCAAAGTCTTTTAACAATGAAACCAAAGTTATGGAATAAGTACAGTTAGAACAGTTTCATTTACATCTTAGTTTTATCTGAGTATTTTATCATACCTGTTTCTTTGACTCCACCAGAAAAGTCTTGTGGGAACAGGCAAGGGCCCTGCCTAGATAATGAAGATGTCTGTTGGAGGAAGCCACTGGCAAAGGAACGAGCAGACTGAACAAAGTAGTTTGAGTATTTGATTTAGCAGGATCCTCTCACTATTCCATCTTCCTGCTGTCAGGTTTTCCTTGCACCATGGTTCCTGGGGTGTGGCCACTGATTTCTTTACTCTGAAAACAGACTGGCAGAGGGGTTGAGAAGGGTAGAGGGAGCTCAACAGTTGTCTTAATTATCTTAAAAGGCCTGGAGCATTTTTTCTTCTGTTCAGCAGATACTGGCTGAGCAGCCGACTGCACTATATCATCACCCCCTAGTAGTGAGCACACTCCTAATACAGTTGCTGGAAGCCATCATAATAGCAGTACCCACAGTAGTGATGGTGTGTGGATTCTTGCGGGCAAGCAGCCAGTACAGATCCCAAGTCCAGTACTAACTAGCTGTTCCTATAAACAAGAATGTCAAGAACCTGGCAATAGGAGGGGCTTGGGGGGCATGTATTGGATAAACACCTCCTGTGTGCCTGGTCCTTCACATTCCTGGTCATATATGAACACAGATGGTCGCTCCGCCTGCCTTTACCAGGAAGTTTTAATTGGATGTAGCTGTGTGTGTGCCACCAAGATTCACCCTGCTGTCGTCAGTGCTGCCTGCTGACACCTGACCTCTCCCAGGATCTGTCCTACGCCAAAGGAAGAAGCTGCAGCCTAGCTCACATCCTCCCCCGGGGCAGCCTGCATCTAATCACGGGAGTGGGGCGGTGACAGTGAGCACTGGTAAGCATCACTGACAGGTCTTCCCAGACCGCTCTAAAGCTGATGGAGCCTTCTTGCAGTCGAGTCACTATGTAACTTCTCCCTCTGCCCATCCAGTGACCCATTTCTCTCAGGTGTCCCCAGTAAATAACCTCCACACACTCCATCTCAGTCTTATTCCCAGGGATCTCAACTCATGAAAATTAGGAAGCATCAAATAAGCAGAGTAAAGAAATGTGAATGAAGGGGAAAGGCAGATGAAATTGCCTGCACTTTTAAGTCACTAATTTGCAGGGAAAGTTACAAACCCTTACTACCCTCCTGCTTGTCTGTCAGTGTATTCATAGGTATATGTCTATTAAACAAATTCCAAGGGAAGTTACAATGAAAAAGACACGATCGTTTCCCTGAGAGACTTTCACTACTAAGTGAGGGGTGGGAGGCAGGGGAACCAATAACAGGGACTTATATATATTGGGGTCTATGTCTTAACAGCAGTCTCCTGTGAGAACACATCTGAAGAAGGTGCAATCCAAGCTCAGTGCTTAAGGATGTGGAGGGTTAAAGAAGGGGTATTCTGGTTGGGGAAGAGGGAGAGGGGTTCCAGGCCAGGAGGTGAGGAAAACTCTTTGGTAAACCTGTTGTATTCAGTGTAAGGAACAGAAGCATTGAATGAGGTTGGAGCAGTGAACTGAAATTTAGCAGATATTATGGGCTTGTAGACCACGTGGAGGATTTTGGACCTTTAGGAGCAGTGGGGAGTGGTTAATGGGAAGTGACCCCATCAGTTACTCAGTTGTGACCTTAAGAATATCACTTAAGCTGGGTGTGTTGGCGCATGCCTTTAATCCCAGCACTTGGGAGGCTGAGGTAGGAGAAGCGTTGTGAGTTCGAGGCCAGCTTGTGCTACAATGCGAGCGCAAGGCTGGCCTGAGCTACACAGTGCAATCTTGCCTCAAAAAACTAGGGCTGGAAGTTTGACTCAGCAGCTTATGCGCCTGTCAGGGAGGCGCGAGGTTGTGAGTTCAATCCCCGGTACCGCAAAAAAAAAAAAAAAAAAAAAAAAGAATATCACTTAAGTTGCAGTATGGAAAACTGAAAACAGAGTTTTAAGAGGTTGCGGCAATAACTTGCAAGTAGTAGAGTTTTCTGACTGGAGTGGCCATGGGGGTGAAGAAGGAAAGAGAGAATTGAAAGATATGAAGAGGGCAAGAGCAGTAGACTTCGGGGGGTAGGTCTGACTTTGCCAGGCAGCAACCAGCACCTTTGCTCTCTAGATTCGGTCTCTTTATGCTCAGGCCAAATATGGAGCACCTCTAAATTTGCCTCCCAGGAGCCTTGGGCTCTAAGCAAGGTCCCATTCTGCAGGCCTTCCCAGGCACTTGCCTCTGGACACACCCAAGGGGACTATAAGCAGCTGCTTGGGCCTGGGTTCGTGGATCCTGGAAGGCTGCAGTTGGCAGAGTGGTGCCATCTGGGGTGGAAAAGGAGAGCTGCTGACCAGGGAGCCCACGGTAGGGAAGGCTTTGGGCTGTGGCAGACAGCTGGCTTAGGGTTAAGAGAATCAGCCTGGGAGCCTTTGCCTCTCTTCTTCCAGGCACCTGAAAATTACTGAAAGTTGTGCTTCAGTCGTACTACCCACATCCACAAGTAAGCTTTAAAGCCAGGAATGGTGGCACACACTTTTAATCCCAGCACTCTGGGAGGCTGAGGCAGGAGGATTGCAAGTTTGGGCCCAGCCTAAACAACTTAGCAACTCAGAACTTGTCACTGGGGGGAAAAAAAAAGGCTGGGATGTAGGTCAGTGTG
>RJWM01039032.1:0-16397 GCA_004363535.1 Dasyprocta punctata | reverse complement strand
CTCTCTCTCTCTCTCTCTCTCTCTCTCTCTCTCTCTCTCTCTCCACAATAGGAGGCATCGTTCCCCCCACTCTCCAGGTGTTCAGACTGGGACTCATGGAGGTCACACAGCTGCCACCGGCCAGCCTCAGGTCCGGGGCTCAGTACGACTTCCCAAGCCCTCTGTGTAGTTAATGTTTCCATCTCCTTTTCACTACTTGCTCTCCTCTTTTGGCTGTTCGTAACATGCATCGTGAGGTCCGGTGAGCGACAGTGACCCCACTGTACTGTGATCATACGTGTCAAATGCATACATCGCAATGTCATGCAGTACCTCATCAGTGGTACAAGTTTGACATGTTAACCAGAGATTTAAAAAAAAATGTAGGGAGATAGAAATGTTAAGTACCCTGATTTGATCATCATGTACAAGTATCTAAGTATTATACTGTACCCCACAAATATGTACAATTAAAGTAATATCCATATTAACATAATATGTATAGTATAATGTATATAATAAATAATAATTTTAAAAGCCCAAAGACCCCTTTAGGGTCCTGCCCTGGCCCCGGGTTGATGCCTGGTCTCCAGGAAGACACTGTGTAGACCCCATTGCTGTCCCCTTGTGCAGATGTCAGGGTCCCCGCTCTGGGACAGAGCCCGGTACTCCACCCAGGGTCCACCAGCTGGACAGGGGCTGTGTCGTGACATAGGTGCCACCCACGCACCCTGCGGCTCCCTAGGGCCTCAGAGTGTCTCCTGTAAAATTTACAGCCTCCTCTTCGATATCCCCCACCTCAGTCAGCCAAGATGGGTCCTAGGGAGACAGGCGGGGAGCAAAGCAGGTCTGCGTGCTCTTGAACTTGTCTCTCTGCTTCTCTCCTCCTCTCGCCCTTCTCCAGGTACCCACACCTCCTCCCTGCCCTCTTCCTGATGGGCGCCTTGAACACCTTGGCATGCCAATCGGCCCTGTGAGCACACATGCACACACACACACACACACACACAGGTGCATGCACAGGTACATACACACACACACACACAGGTACACACATACACACAGAGGTACATGCACACAGGTACACGTTTGTCTCTGTGTTTGGCAAAATTAGTATCATGCTGCATGTATATGGATATATATTTATAATTCATTTTCCACTAAACATATTTTCCCATATAATTAAATAGTCCTTCAAAGCATGTCTTTTTTTACTAGATGCATTCATGACTTTTTAACCTAATGGGTGAGTTAATATGATTTCTTTAACCTATGACTGTAGGTTTAATCTGTTGCAGTATTTTTTGCTGTTGTTTCAGTGGACATCCTCTGGAAACTTCCCACAGGGTTAGACCCTCAGCAAGGACCACGACACATAAGGATGTGGCCATCCAGAGTGTTCTGATAAGTCTTATCCAATAACTTTCCAGAATGATTGCTCCAGCTTGCAGTCCCAAAAGAGAGAAAAGAGTTCAAAGCCTGGAGATGTAGGTCAGTGGTAGACAGACCTCTTGCTCAGCATACCCAGGGCCCTGTGTTCTGTTCCCGGGAAAAGAAAGGAAAGAAGGAAAAAAGAAAAGAAAGAAGGAAAGACAGAATCATTGTCAATTTCATGGGGGGCAAATGTGGTATCTTGGTGATGCTTTCAGTTGCATTTCCTGATTTGTGAGGTTGACTATATTTGCATATGTTCATTATCACTTGCATGTATCCTCTTGTGGCTTGACTATTCATGACCTCCATTTATTTTGTTCAGTTTTCTTTTGCACTGTTGGTGTCTTCTTACCTATTTTTTAGTTTCTTAGACATTAAACACATTATTAATTTACATATCCTGTTCATACAAAGAAGTGTGTACCACTCTGCCACTTACATTTTAATTTTCTTTATGTATTTTGACATATAAAAGTAAAAATTTGAAGCTGGGAGTGTAGCTTATTTGTGGAGAATATGCCTGGCACACAAGAGGCCCTGGGTTCCGTCTCCAGTGTGGTACTGCCAACCTGCCCACCAAAAGAAGCAAGGGAAAACAGAAAAAGAAATTCAAAGGTCAAACATTTTTATGCTGTCAAATGTGTTAGTCTTTTGCTTTCCATTGTTTTCACTGGTTTTCTGCTTTGAAGAGTCTCCCTCTTGACCACATTACTCTGAAAGCCTCTGGAATAATAAAAAGATGAAAATAGTTTAACAGGGAGAAAGGAATAGAATGAGAGAATCCAGAGAGTAAAACATTGTTATGGTTGATACATTGTGTCAACTTGAGAAGTCTAGAAGCTTAACTAAGTAACTAGGCTGCTCTACATCCTGGGGTGTAGAGGAGGAGCTGTTAGCTCTCTGGGATATGGTTCATTGTGTCAATTTGAGAGGATCAGAAGTTTGACTAAGTGATTTAGCAGGCGGCCAGGACCTTTACTTTGTAACATCCTCAGCCTGTGCAAGACCAGGGCACAAAAATGGTGCGAGAGCTACACCTGCCCCAGGGGCATAGCCTACTTATAATATAAGGGAGGAAGAGAAGTTTGCTCTTTCCACTCCTGCTTGCTCTTGCTGCTTTTGCAGTCTTCTGCTGCTTTGAAACGTTGCCCCTGAGCCATGTCGCCCTGCCTTGGAGCCAGCTGATTATGAACTGAAACCTCCACAAACTGTGAGCTAAATAAACCTTTCCTTCCTTGATTTGGAGCATTGGGTATTTTGTCTCAGCAAAGAGAGAAAAGTAACCAAGACACACATTTTAGAGAGGACTTGTGGGTAGTATGAAAAGACTCAGAAACCCTCTCTCCTGTTAACTTGGTCCAAATGAGCAGCGATGATCATTCAGTCTTTAGAGATGAATCAAAGAGCTTACGACACATGAAGAGGTATTCATCAACAGATTGCAGGGAAACTCAGTAAGGGCAGTGCCCCACCTGGACACACAGGCTGGGGCTATACCCCCGCCCTGGCAGCTCTGCCCTGAGCTGTGCTGTGAGGCTGGGATGGAAGAGCTAGTCCAGTAAGCAGCTGGTGAACTTCAACTCCTCATTTTCCACATCTCTATGTGGAAGGCCTGTGGAGGGTGGGCGGTGACCGCTGGCCATCACCCATGTGCCCACCCTGATCTGCAGGTGGTAAAGGCTCCTGTCTCCTTCACCACCAAGCTGCACTGTAGGGGGAAATTCTACGGCCACACGCAGCCATCAAGACCACAGCTTCCGAGGACAGAGGGCTTTTCTGATGCTCAGTACCCAGTGACGATTCTACCGTCCCTGCCACTTGGCTTCAGAAGGGCCACACTGAGAGGCGGCAGCCACCGCCATCATTCCTGTACCGAGGGGAGGACCTGGGCAATGCGGAAGGTGGAGGACAAATTCTAAACTCCGGCTCCACCCCCAGCTGCACAGAGCAAAGGCTGCTTCCCATGGAGGATGGGAGCAAACCTCAGAAGCTGGCAGCATCCTCTCCCCACACCAAGGCGCGACTTCAACTGGATCAGCCCCTTGAGATGATTTATGTCTCCCAGCATCCCTGAAACCAGCAGAACAACCTGCCAGCAATTCGCAGAGGCTGACGATTGGGTATGACACCAAATGATGCAGATACAGACCAGGCATGAGTTTCATGGCTGGAGGTCAGGGAAGGAAACGAAGAATCCAGCTGAAATCACAGTCATTGCCAGGAATCCAGAACCATCTGTGCACGCCCAAAGCTACGCACTTCAAAGACCAACTTCAGGAGAACACGCCCTGCAGGGGAGGAAGTCCTCCCCGAACCAGCCCAGCCACGCCACTAAACAAATGTGCAAACAACAAGCCATGGAGAAGAGAAGGGACCAGCATGCAGAGTTGTGGTATATTCTAAAATTAGTGTTCTAATCAAGCAAATACGAGACTTTCGATAAAACAGGAAAGTGTGAGGCATGCACAAGGGGGAAATGGGGGCCCTAGAAATGTCTGTGAGGGGGGCCAGATGTTGGACTTGGCAAATACAAACTTCAAAGCAACTATTATAGGTATGTTCAAAGAACTAAAGAAAATCATATTTGAAGAATTAGGGCAAGGTATAAGGACAGCGTCACCTCAAATAGAAAACACCAGTGAAGTGATAGAAGTGAGATTTTAGAAGGAACCAAATGAAAACTTCAGAGCTGAAAAGTGAAATAACCTAGGTGAAAAATTCACTAGCAAGAAAGCAAAGAGTTAATCACTCAGCGTGGATGCAGACTGATAGAAATGATGCAACCCGAGATAAGAGAAAAAGGAGTGAAAAAAACACACAGAGCCCCAGGGATTGCATAACAAGCATATTATTAAGTGTGCTAACACATGTGTAACGGAAATATTAAGAGTAGAAAAAGGAGAGAAAAGGAGAGGAGAGAAAATTATTTAAATTTGATGAAATACATTAACATATACATCCAAGAAGTTCAAACTCCAAGTAGGGTAAACAACAGAAGAAAATCCACATCACGGTCAAATTTGAAAGACAAGAAAACCCTTACTATAGCAGGAGAGAAGCAATCCGGTTTGTGTGAAGGCACACCCATGAGACAGCATCTGGTTTCCAATCAGAAACAACGGAAGTCAACTACAGCAGAACCACACACTAGAAACTTGAAATAAAAATCTATCAAGCAAGCATCTAATTCTAAGCCCTTCACAAAACTGGAGGGGAAAAGGCAAAATTAAAAAAAAATCCAAGTAAACAAAAACAGAGAGCTTGTTGCTGGCATAGATTCCCCCACCCCTTACATGAAATATTAAAATTCTTCTAGTTCAAAGTAAGTGACACTGGACAGCAGTTAAAGCCACGCAGGAAACACAAGGAGTGTTGGTAAAGGTAATTGTGTGAGTCACTCTATATACTGTCTTCTCATATTTCATAAAGCAATGTGCCCATAATTGCAGTATTGGAATATAACCTGAGACCAGTGGTGTGAGCTCATAGTCCCAGGTACTTGGAGGCTGAGGCAGGAGTATTAATTCAGCCCAGGAGTTTAAGAACAGCCTGGGTACCATAGCAGAACTTCATCTCTTTAAAATATATCACAAAAGAGACAGGAATGAAGCTATATTGGTTTATGGAAATGATACCAGGTGGTATCTCAATACACAGGAAGAAATTAAAAGAGCCAGAAATGATAACTAGCCAGGTGTGGTGTCACACACTTGTAATCCCAGCATTCAGGAGACTGAGGCAGAAGGATTGCCACAAGGCCATCCTGGGTTATATAGTGAGTTCAACGCCAGCCTGAACTACATAGCAAGACCCTGTTTAAAAAAAAGAAAGAAAGATCAAGAATGTTCATACAATTGTTTGGTTGATTTTCAGCCCTGGGGCCGCCACTCTGAGAATCTCTTGGGAAGATGACAGTATACAATGTAGCAAATATGGGGAATTCCCTTTTGTCTTGTCTTTGAGACCCGATATTGTTCTCACTGTTTTGCTTTATTCTGATTATTTTTTTTTTGCTTTATTTCATATTCTGTTTTGATTGGTTTTATTCTGTTTTGGTTTTGGTTTGATTTTACTGTACCTGATGGAATGGTCAACTATTGTGAAGATAACAAGATCTACTATAATAGCTATTGTTTTCCTAGTATCTTGCTTTGAAGTTCTGTATCAATTCTACTGCTTTGTTTTGATTGACTTTGTTCTGTTATGTTTTGTTGGATTTTACTATCTTTAAAATAAAATTTAAAAAAAGAATGTTCATACAACAAACTCCACAAATATATATTTGTTCTGCTTTCTTCCCTGAGCTTCTTTAAAAGAAAAAAGCTACACAAAATAATGGTGATAGCAATGTACTGTTGCATTTGTGACATATATAGATAGAACGGGCACTACTATAAAGGCACATGAAAGTGCAGGGAGGAAGTAGAGCTATGTAGGAAGAATGTTTCTACACCTCACTGGAATTAAATTAATAAATATGCGAAGGCTCACTGTCGGCCGTTTAGCAACTAGTAAGAAAAAAACTCAAAAATATAGTTTAAAATCATTACGGGAATTGAAATATTGTACTAGAAAATACCCCTTGTCTGTAAAAGAATGCAGCAGCAGAGAACAGAGCAAAAAAAGAGACACGAACCATCCAGAAAATAAAAACCAAAACTTCTGCTGAAAGCCCATTGCATTATCAGTAACAATAAATAGGAATAAACAACCCAACCAGAAGTTCAAGGACTGTCACATTTGGTTTTTAAGAAGCACCCCCTGCGTGTTGCTCACGGGAGACACACTTTAGAATAAGATGAAAGTAGCGTGAAAGGGAAAGTTGGAAGAGATCTCCCGAGCAAACCTCAATCCTAAGAGAGCTGGGGTAGAGGCACAAGCACCCGCAAAGCAGACCTCAAAACAAACCCATCACTAGAATCAAGTGGGGAGCACTTATAATGAGAACAGGGGCCTCCCATCCGGATAAACAGTTATGAATATTTATACATCTAGTAGCAGATCCTTAAATGCTGTGGCAAAAACTCACAGAATTGAAGGGAGAAATAGAATATTGCATTCAACAATATTGTGGATGCCTCAAAAAAAAAAAAATTCCGATGCTTCCATAGCCCCACTATAGTACACAGAATGACGGGGCGGATGACCAAGGAATCTGACACTTGAGCAACGCTGTAAGCCACTAGATCCCAGGGACACCCAGAGAACACTCTGCCCCAGATGTGCATTGTTCTCAATCACACCTCGGACACTGCCAAAGGAACAAGCCTCGGTAGGCACAAAGCAGTGAGATCCCCCAGCGCGTGCTCCCCGTCATTAGCCGCCCTTGCCCACGACACTGAAATTGATCTGAATACAAGTCGCTCTTTGTCCTTCTCCTGCTTCGTCCGCTTTGCCCTTCCAGTGGCTTCTCAAGGCTCTCATGGCCTCGCGGGCCCCATCTCCTGTACCGTTCCTCGAGTCACATCTTGGACTCTGCAAACGCAGACCCGACCACTCCCCGGGACCCTGAGCGTCTCTTTGCTGCCCAGTGTGTCTGCACAGACCGGTGCTGCTGGCTGTGCCGCGGGGTCTTCCCCTCCAGCTCTGCATTCTGTTCCACCTCTTGCTTTCATGACCCTGCTCCGCCTTCACCTCCTCCCGGAAGGCCTCCTCTGAAGCCCTGGTGAACCCAGCCTCTTTGTGTTATTTGCGTACAGTGCACACACTGCTCCGGAGATGAATCACGGTCTCGCTGTCTGGATATGTATCCCCTAGATCTCCCCAGCTGCCCACGGGTCCCTGTAAGACGGGAGCTTTTTCCTCTTTCCTGCTGTCCTCCAGTGCCAGGGAGACTCCTCGCCAGCCTGAGCCACAGGACGGGCAGCCCAGCTCCTCTGGAACCTTTCGGGTAGCACAGCCGGGAGCAGAGAGCAGGCTTCCGACTACGGATCTGACAGTCCCCAGCCGCGGGACCTGGGCGAGTCACTTCACATCCCCGAGCCCTAGGTTCTGAACCTCTAAACTGGGGTGAGGGACATTGCTTCCCCCTAAGAGGGGTGGTGAGGGCAACGCTGTGACAAAGGCAGCAGGCGGGGGCCTGGCTGTTCCTAGTCACCCTTGTTAGCCTCCGCGACTCAGGGGCATTTGGGGAAGGAGAGGCAGAGTCCGCCCGCGGCCTCTGAGCGCCCACGTGGCATTGCAGAGCCCGCTGGTAAACACAGCTATTCTTTGGAGCCCTGAAGGCCGGGACAGTGGGCTGGCAGCAATCCAGCTTGAGTTCACTGAGGCTCCTTAACCAGGCATCTGTTGAAGTGCCGCACTCGTTAATTAACCCACCAGACCCGCGCTGCCAGTCCCGAGGCGGTAGAGCCCATTACAGTCACTTATCTTCCGATGAGAAAATGGAAACCAGGCCAAGGGCACGAGGCCGGAGCTGAATGGGCCGCCAGGAGAAGCAGGTTGCCAGGGCAACAGGGGGTGGCATGGGCAGAGATCTGAACCCAGGCAAGATGGCTGCAGGGGTTGGAGCCTTCACCATTAGCGAGTAAGGCAAGTTGTGCACGAAGCGTTCTCCTCCATTGTTAACACCGCCTAAGGCACCTTGCTCTACACGGGCACTGGGAAGCCAGGGCATTTTCCTGACCCCTCCGTGGGGCCGAGTTTCAGGATGTGATGAGGCTTCCAGGAACCCGATGATCTCAGGCGAGACCTTTACTCAGAACCTGTTACCTGAACAGAGAAGTAAGGTGTGCCTTTGCTGGCTCACCAGGGGAGAGGGGACCAGAGGCCCCTCTCGGTCCACAGCGCCCCCGTGTCAGGGCAGCAGCTGTGTCAGTGGCCAGGTTCTGCGGTACGGTTTTTGGTAGTTATTCCTGGAAGCCCAGCCCAGGTTTGATTTCTGTCGCTTCTCTATTCTCCTCCATATGTTTCTGAGCTGGACCGGATTCTGTTGTCTACAACCAAATGTCTTCACTGGCCGCCGGGGTTCCCCTCTTATGGGACTGGTCAGTGAGTGTCCCCAGGAGGCGACCGAAGCTCCAGGAAGCTCAAGAGTTGCCCAAGTAGTTTTATGAGTGGCGAAGTAGAAAGCCAAGCTTAGTTCTAATCTCAAAGCTGTCAACCACCTGGATTGATTGTTTCTCACCATTTAGTGGTTTCTGGGTTTTTTGTTTGTTTGTTTGTTTGTTTTTGTTTTTCTCAGCTGGGCTCTGATGCAACCACGACCTATCATTTTGGAGAGACTTTCATTATTAGAGACAACTGTTTCTCTCTCCCTGTCTCCAGCCACCCTGGAGTGCGGTTCTGGGACATCAGACGCTGCCAGAAAACAGGCCCTTCTTTAGCTGAGGCCAGTGGTTAGTGCTGAGCTGGGTGCTCCCAGAGTGCTGCCTCCAGCCCTCTTCATCAAAACCCAAGGAGGTGGGCAGTGTTGTCCTTGTTTAAAGGGGGAAAAGAAACTCCCAGAGCTGTTGGTTGAAGACCGGCTGTGGACTAAGTTGTGCTAGTTGGGTAAGTGGCCCTTAAAATGCACAGTGTGATGGGTCACACGAGAGTTTATTCTTCATTCACCCAAAGTACAAGATAAATGTTCCTGACTGACAGGCGGTTCCATTCCAAGGGGTGATTTAGGGACCAGGCCACCTCTATCACGTGTTCCGTTGGTTTCCATAGGTGACTTCCTCTACATCGGTGATGGGAACCTTTCAGAGCCCAAGTGCGGAAACTGCAACCCCAAATCCACTTATTTACTGCAAAGGGCCCACACTGCAATAAACCTGAAGGCTGAAGTTTTAGTTGAGAAAAGACAATTCGTACATTAACATCTTTTGTCTTAAAATACAGTAACAGAACTTTCAATGATACAAGCAGCTTGTGACTGAAAGGTGAAGGTTTGCATTTGGCATGCTTTTGTGTGTTGTTATCTGGTGCTCAGCTGCCGGGGTGATGCCAGGGCGATGCCGGGGCTCTCGTGCCAACAGAGAGGGCTCTGGGTGCCCCCTCGGCCCAGGTGCCAAAGCTTCCCCACCGTGGCTCTCAGTCAAGCCGGTAGGTGACGGCAGCAGCCTCACGTAGGAGGCTTCCTGGGCCAATCTGGAAAGCGATGCCCGGCCCTTCTGCCCACCTAAGGGTGAGACCTCAGCCATGAGGTCACAGAGAATCCCGAGGGCTGTCGGGAAATAGAAACACAAAGAATATTGGGAAACGAAACTTGGCCCTGAGCCCAGGAAGAAGAGGAAATGGGATCGATGATCGACGCCCAGCACCACACTGGCCACACTGATGTCTAGAAGCTGAGTCAGTGTCGACCCCAGCTCTCCCCTCCGGTGCCTCGTGATCGTCAGCAGCAGTGGTCCTGAAAGGTGCGTGGGACCCAGAACAGGTGCTGACTCACTCTTGGCTTTGTGACTCTGTGACCCAAGCCAGTCACTGTTCCCAGCCCCAGCTCCCACCTCCGTAGGGCGAAGGTGGGGGACTATGTCTACCCTTGCTCTGACCCTCTGGGAGACTTCGACTATGCTAGCTGCCTGGATTATTCTTCCGTCTTGAACAGGGGTTTTAAAATTTGTTTTCATGCTTTCTTCAAGACAGCGATCACCGGGAACCCCAATACATTAGACAGATAAAAAGAGCTGGGACAACCAGCCTGCCTTCCTGGTGAGTGGCGCGAGCAGCACAGACTCCAGGAAGAGAAAGATATGCGCCTCTCATATGCCTACTGGCGCGGGGGCTGAGAATCAAGGACACCCCGCACTCCACCCCCGTAAGCAACCTGCTGGTTCAGAGGACCGGCTAAGTTGATAGCAGCTAAGGTACATAAAGCAACTAAATGCTTGTGTTGTTTGGTTGATTTTGCAGGCCTGGGGCCGGCAGTCTGAGCATCTCTTGGGAGGATGACAGTATGCAGTGTAGCAAATATGGGAGATTTCCTTCTGCATTGTCTTTGAGGCCCAATATTGTTCTCACTGTTTTGCTTTATTCTGATTAATTTTTTTTGCTTTATTTCATATTCTGTTTTGATTGGCTTTATTCTGTTTGTTTTTGGTTTGATTTTACTGTACCTGATGGAATGGCCAACTATTGTGAAGGTAACAAGTTATACTATAGTAACTATTGTTTTCCTAGTATCTTGCTTTGAAATTCTGTACCAGTTGTACTGCTTTGTTTTGATTGACTTTGTCCTGTTATGTTTTGTTGGATTTTATTATCTTTAAAATAAAATTAAAAAAAGAAATAGAGAGAGAGCTGCTCCAGCTGGGGGCAGCCGAGGAGCTGGGAGCCCTGCCCCAACAGCCTGCTTGTGACCCGTCCCCTTCCCCAGGACGGCCCCTGAGGTGTCTTCCTGGACCTTGCACCCCCATGAAACATGCTTGGAAAACTAGCTGTCTGGGCCACAGTGGGTCCCCCGGACGTGACTGCTCAGGCCTCTGCACAGCACGGGCAGTCCCTGGCTTTGTCCTTCATTCTGCCCTCAGTGGATCTTACGAGTGTCTACCTGAAGATCAGGAAATATAATGGTTAGGCAGGTGATGTCAGACTCCGGTGGAAATCTTGAATTTGCTACATAATAACCAAGGGATAGGACTTTGAGCAAGTTCTTTATTTCAGCTTTCTCATCTGTGAAAGTAGGGGAAAATGCATGTAAGCTTACTGTGCCCTCTTCCACACATTTATCCTTTGTAGTGTCTGTCTCCCTGTGTTAAGTTTTTACCACGGTGAACAAATACCTGAGAAAAGCAAGTGAAAGTGGGAAAGGTTTATTGTGGCTCACGGTTTCCAAGGTTTCAGTCCATGGTCACTTGGCGCCATCAATGCTAGGCCTGTGGTAAGGCAGAAACATCATGGCGGGAGGCTGTGGTGGAAGAATATTGCTCACTCATGGCAGCAAGGAAACAGAGACAGAGGAAAAGACCAGAGAGGAAGTAGTCAGGGCTGCTCAGAGCTGGCCTCTGTGAGCTGTGACCTGCTAGGTGGGCAGGTGGGGGCCAGGCACGGAGGACCAGTGCATGTGTGAGGCCAGATGGGCAGGAACACGGAGCTTCTGGGAACAAGAGGAAGATGGATGGGCTGGCACCCAGTTAATGATGGGGGTAAGGATGGGAAACAGCTGGGGAGGATGAGACCTCATGATCCCCCAAAGGGCTGAGCCTCCCGGGCAGGCCAGCGACGTGATTTATGCAGAGGAGGAATTGGGTCACTTTCTCAGGACCCCCTGACTGTGAGCGAGCTTGCGGGGAGGAGAAGCAACATCGGAGGGAGCATCCAGCCTGCACAGTGTTCTGTCCAACACCCTTCTCTTTCTGCCATCTGGTTTTCCACTAGTTTTCAATTGCTTAGGCAAACAACCCCTTCTTACCCTCCTTTTCCTTTCCCCCTTCTTCCTCCTCCCTCCACCTCCTTTGCAGTACTAGGGATTTAACCCAGGAAACAATGAACTACACCCCCAGCCCCTCCACCTTTCTAAATTTCTGAGATGGGATCTCACTAATAGGTTTTTGTTTGTTTGTCTGTTTGTTTGTTTTTTGGTACTGGTGATCAAACTCACGACCTCACGCTTGCCAGGCAGGTGCTTGTGCTGCTGAGCTAAATCCCTGGCCCACTAATAGTTTTTTTTTTTTTTTTTAGATGGAGGTCTCACTAAGTTGGGCATCCTGGCCTCTAACTCAAGATCCTCCTTCCTCAGCCTCCTAAATAACTGAGATTAGAGGCATGTGCCACCTGTGCCCAATTTAAACTTTTTTCTTTTTGATGTTTATTAAGTTTGGGTGCCTGGTCTTGAAACTGCAGGTCTTTCCAAATGCTGATGAAAGAGTTCTCATCACAAAAGGAAAGAAAAGTGTTCTCTTTTCCTGCAGCTGCAAAAAAGCAAGTGCTATTCCAGGTGCTGAAGCTGACTTTGGCAATGTGGTCTCCCATTAAGTGTTTCTTAAGATGCCTGGATTTTGGAACAGTCCGCCCTGGAACTGTGACTTCTAGCTTCAAAAATGTCTATATTTCTGATCAATTGCCCTGGTAGATAAGATTTGACATGACATTTTGATTTTCTAAAAGCAATAGATACTTGTGAGATATTTTTCTTAAGCCTAGAGAACATTAACCCTCCTCTCTCTCTCTCTCTCTCTCTCTCTCTCTCTCTCTCTGTAAGAAAAATATTTCCCTTCATGATTCTTACTTAAATGGAGGTTGGTGGCTGTGGTTTGTGGGACCGAGGAGATGTGTGGGAAGCTTCGCTAAGGCCCCGAGTGTGCTGGGGGTGCTGGGAATGAGGGCGCCCAGAACTGGGCAGAATCGAGGAGATTCTGAGGTTGGAGTGAGGGGCGTATGGGAGACACAGGCAGTCGCGGGATGTGGGAGGTGACCGAGCCACTGAAGCAGGAGGCGAATCGTCCTGGAAATCAGGGTGTTCCAAATTGGTGATATCGGGAAGTTCTGTATGCAAAATCCTCCTACTTGGAGGGCTCTGGCTGAAATTTAGGGGTCAGTGTCTGTGTCCGAACAACCTGGAAGAAATGAGGGGTGCGAGGGCGACACGGTTTCTTGGTGACTTGATGGTGGGTTTTCCTCCGAGTGTCCCTGATGATGGACGGGACGTGAGCAGAGCAGAGGCCCAGGCGGGAGGCAGCTTTGCCGGAGCCCTGCCTGCTGTCTCCTCGGGAGGCTGGGGGGCTGGGTGCTGCAGAGTGGGTGGATTTCACAGAACATGGGGACCCTGAGGTCAGACCTTTGGGGACAGCACTGAACAGCACAGGAGACAGGCGCTGGGGATCTGATTCTCTTTGAAAGACTGATCTATAACAGACTCTGCGGAAAGATAGGACTCTGACCCACACGCTGGGTGTGGTTCAGGAAGCCCCCTACCATCAGCCTCCAACAGCAGGAACTTCATGACTTCCGGCTCCTCTCTTGTGTGTCTCCTTTTCCAGCCAAGGAAAGCCAAATTTGCACCCCTCTCGGGTTACACAAGACGCCCCACTTCTAGTCAACCTGCACAGCCTCAGGCATCAGCTCCAACCAGGGTGTCCCTACAGCTCACCTTTCCTCCAGCGAGTGTCCCCAGCCCTGTTCCTCTGGCTGCCTCCGAGTCTCTGCCTCTTCACGGTAGCAGGCCCTTACTAGAAAGCCTTCGTTAGTTCTCACTGATCCCACACCTGCCCCGGCCCATCCGGGTCCTCCTCAGAACTGGCTTGCTGAGGAAAGGCGTAGAGGCAGATATAGACTCAAGCTCCCTGGATTTCTCAGCCTGGCCCCTCCTCAGAGGCAAAGCAGATACATCTGGCAGTCACCCCAACCCGCTCTCCGAGAGACAGCTGTCTCAGGGTGTGTGTGTGTGTGTGTGTGTGTGTGTGTGCACCAGGGGTTTCCTCTGACACAGAAAGCAAGCCCATGGGGGCCGCCGGTACACCCCTGGGGTTTGCGGCTGCTCGCGTGGCTGCGTGTCGTGTCCTCCCTCCCAGAGAAGATGTGCAGGGCTCTCTGCAACCGGTCTCAGCCCAGCCGAGTCCCCCGCCAGCTCGGTGACCTTGGACGAGCGACATCCCTCACAGGGTTGGCGTCCTCCTCGGCTTCCTCCCTAGCAGACCTTGTTGCAGGGTTGGTCTCAGTGTGGTTCACACATGGCTCAGGGACACCTGAGCCCCCTGGGGTGTGAACTGAGCAGGCCGCTGTCTGGGCTGCACCCCAGAATTTATGAATCAGCGTCACTAGGAGTGGGCTGGGAATCTGCTTGACGCCAGCTCCCCGAGGGGCTGCCTGCTCACTTGAGAGCCGTGGGATCCCCGTAGCTGAGGTCCTTGAGCGACTATAACAGTGATCGGGGCCTTTGCACCTGTGTGCAGGAAGCTTGTACACAAACACACCCAAGGCAAAGCAGATTGCAATCAACACAGAAATCAATGAACACAGCGTCGTGGGAAGAAGAGATGGATTCCAGCCAGGAAAGTCGCGTTAGGGAAGCAGCTCTTGGTCCAGGCCTAAACGGAGGGGTGGAATCTCGCTTATGGTGCAGACGCCAGGAAAAGGACAGAGGTGCCATCCAGCAGAAGTCCCTGTCTCTGTTAGCCTTTGCTGCATAAGAAGTGTCCTGATATTCACCAGTTTAAACCTCCATTACCCAGTACGCTTCCTGAGTCCAGGGCCAGGCGGGGAGGTTCTACAGATCGGGACCAGGCGGTGCCGATGCAGGCTGGCCCCGCTCACACTTGCAGTGCTGGCTGGCCATGGGCAGCCTGGGCTTCGCACTCATCCAGCAGGCTGACCTAAGCTCCTAACCTGGTGGTGGCAGAGATCCCAGCATGAGAGAGGGGCTTGCAAGGCTCAGAACCCCCACGTCACCACCGTGGCTACATCCAGTCAGCCAGAGCACGTCATGGGGCAGACAGGATGTAGAGATGGAGCTTCTGGGTCTTGTTGGAACAAGTTGCAAAAAGATGGTAGCATTTTGGGAATCTGCCACAGGCTCCCAGGCAGGACAGTGCGGGGTGTCTGCCTGGAGTCTGGAAAGCAGTGGCTGGGGGACAGTGAGAGACTTAGAGGCCATGGCTGGGAGTGTCCAGAGTCTCGGGGTAACTGGCCCCTTCTCTGAACTGCTGACCACCCAGAATGGGTGGCTGCAGCAGAGGTCACCAAGGTGGGGACAGTACCCTGGAATATTTCCTCATGCACAAAGTTAGGTCACTGATGCGTGTGACGTTTTGAAAACAGACCAACTTTTAGCCCATTTTAGTTTTCTTTTCCAATCCTCCGTAGCTAACAAATGCGGTCCGGGTCCCCTTAGTGGAGCCTTGTCTGGAGTGAGGGGAGATGAAAGAGGCAGCACCTCGACACTCGGTCCCCGTCACTGGTTACAGATGCCCTTCCGGGAAGCCGTGGGATGCTGCGCCTGCCGGCTGGACGGCCTGGTCTGTCTCACGGACGAGGAGTCGCACCCTGGTGTGTGGTGTGGGCTGGTTCCTGCAGTGTAGACGCCCCCACCGTGGCCCCTCCCAAGCTGTCCACACGATGCCTCCGAATAGAGCTGGGCAGAGATGCATCCACGATAGGCAGCGGTGGCAGCAGCTGGGCCTGGAGCTCTGCACCCGAGGGGTGTGATGAGCAGAAAGGGAGCCGGGCACCCAGACAGGATGGAAATGGTGCTGACAGTGGCCCCTAGAGGTTCAGAGCGCCCAGCCATCCTGGGCTTCTTGGTCCTTTGTTTCTGCAGGGTTTGAGCCATCTGCAGCTCGGGGGCCCTGGCAGGGTGTCAGGGAAGGAGCTGGAAGAGAGTGGGGGAGAGCAGCGGGGAGCAGAGACCGGGTAGGAAGGGAGCTGTTCCTTTCCTAGGCTCTGACTTGCCTATTTGGAACCCAGTTATCACAGGGCCAACCGTAAGACTGCGTTTCCTTATTGTTTGTATTCTTGTATTCTGGGGCCCAAGCCAGGGCCTCACGCATGCCAGTCCGGCGCTGTGCCACTGAGCTGCCCCGGCCCTTGCCTTCGGAGTTCCCAGGGCCTGCTGGCTCCTCCAGACAGTGCAGGCTCCCCAGCGTGTGCTGGATTTATTTATCTCCCTGCCCTAAACCAACCAGGGCCGGGCGCCAGGCAGCGAGGGACAGCCCTCCTGCCCCCAACCTGCTGAGGTATGAGGTACTGAGATTCCCAGCCCTGAGCTGATCACCGCACCCAGCCTTTAGGATTTGCTTCTGACTCTGGGATGAATTAAGCGATAGGTCCTAGGCCAATGAGGGCACCTGCAGGTTGCATCTGTAAGCGGCTGCAATGCCTGGAGCGCCCCACATCCGGGGATAGGGGTGGGGCAGGGCAGGGCAGGGCAGGCTGGGGGTTGAACAGAACCTCAGGCTGGCTGCTTAGCTGTCTCTGATGACCACAGCAGCCCCTCCGAGGCCGAGCCCGGGGTAGGGGGCAGTGATCCTGAGGCCCCGGGGGCAGAGCAGACATTTTAGGGTGCAGTTCCAGGTGGGGTTTGTGGAGCGGACTCATTCATTGACTTCACTGCTTGGCCTCTGCCC
>RJWM01039031.1:0-16374 GCA_004363535.1 Dasyprocta punctata | reverse complement strand
GTGGGGCCCAGCCTGGGACCCAACTGCCATGGCCCCTCCTGAGCCCCTGAGCAGCGGGTCTTGCCCGGCCCACGCTGGCTCTCACTCAGCAGGCTCTTCTGGAGCCCCAAGACTCATACACCCCCAAGACTCTTCTGCCAGCCCGCTAAGAGGGTTTCACCCTGATTTGCTTTGTTTAAATATTGGTGAACACATAACAGGAAAGTTACCACCCTAACCATTTTTACATTCATATGTGGTCCAGTAGTGTGAATTATGTCCACCGTTATCCAGAGCCCTTTTCATTTTGCAGAGCTGAAACTCAGGACCCAGCAGACACCAACTCCCCCCACCCACTCCACTCCCTGGCACCTCGAGCACTGCCGCTTTCATCCTGACTCCTGGGAGCACCTCGTCTACACTGACACGAGCAGTATTCGTCCGTCTGCGCCTGGCTTATTTTCCTTCGCACATGTTCTCCAGGACCACCCACGTCTCAGCAAGGTCAGTGGTCCTCTCTCCTCTGGGATTCATAATGTTCCACTGCGTGTGGGCCAAGTCTGCTCATCCTGTCATCCGAGGACAACCCCTGGAACTGCCCCGCCTTGCAGCTCCTCTGCCGGCGTTCATGTGTGTGTCCAAACACTTCTCTCCTGAGTCCCTGCCTTAGTCCTGCTGAGTCCACATCCCCCAGTGGACTTGCTGCATCTCATGGTAATTGTACTGTTAATTGTTTGAGGGACTTCCATACTGTGCCCAACCGGTATGACTCCGTGTCCTTCTGTAGGAGACACAGGGCCCCTCCAAGCGACTCTCTGCGATACCGTAGTTATTTTCATTTTCATTGTTTTATGTTATTTTTTGCTGCTGGGGATGGACCCCAGGGCCTTAGGTGTGACAAGCAATGCACTAATGCTGACGTACACCCCCAGGTCCTTAGTGACCAGGGGTTCTTTAATATTTACTGTTAAGCTGTCACTCCTAAAATAACAGTTGTGCTTCTTTTTGCCAAATAAGTTTGCTGAGATAAACTTTACAACTTACTCATTAGTCACAGAGCGTTTACACTGGGTTGGGCCTGGATTTACAGAGGACTTGACAGGGTGCTGAGTGAACCCCACCATTCCATGCACACTCAGGGACACCCCCAGTCTGGGACTCCTCAGGCCCAGGTCCAGCCACGTGGTGCACTCCCCGGCCTGGTCACGTCCCCGCCCTGTGGCCCCAGGTACTCACCCTGCACCCACCCCTTCTGTAGCACAGCTTGGAGGACAGACAGTGCCCGCAGCCCAGTTCTCGTGTGCAGGGCAGGTGGGTGAGGAGGGCAGTGAGCAGCTGTGACCTGCTCTGCGGTCAGTGCTCCAAGTGCCGCTTAGCTGCAGCAAAAGAAATGTACTTGGAGCCGGGCGTGGTGGTGCATGCCTTTCATCCCAGCACTCGGGAAGCTGACATAGGAGGAGCATTGTGAGTTTGAGGCCAGCTTGGGCCACAACATGAGCAAGGCTGGCCTGAACTAAATAGTGCAACCCTGCCTCAAAAAAAATAAAGCCGGGAGTTTGGCCTAGTGGCTTAAGCGCCTGTCTGTAGTTGTGAGGTTGTGAGTTCAATCCCTAGTACTGAAAAAAAAAAGTACTTGACTGACTGGCTTTTTTAAAAATCCAAACAATGGCATTGTCCAGAAAAAAACTAGCAGATGTCTTCGTAATTGTTAGGGTGGACCTGCTGAGACTTGTCCACTGAAACTCTGGCTCGTGTGAAGGTTTTACACCCCTGCACTGAGAGTAAAAATTCACACCCAAGTAGAGAAACTGCCAGTTCCTGATTCCTGTCCTGGTTTCTTCATCCACAGTTATATCCTTATATACAGAGGGTGACCCCATGGGGAAAATATCCAAAGTTCAGAATCACGGATAACAGGAAGAAGAACTTTTAGAGCCTTTCACACTACAGTGAGCACTCAGGCACAGCCATCCTTTGCGGGTCTGTCTGGAGCTGTGTGGACAGCACAGGGGTGGGCGTCTTTGGAGGGCCCCCGCCAGGCCTTGCTCACTGCCTGGAGTCCTGAGCGGTTGCTCTCCCCTGACGCGGGAAGGGGAACCTGGGCGCCAGCACTCGGCAGACCTCCAGGAAGTGCCTCAGTACCACGCCCAGAGTGCGGGGCTTCGCTGCACCTCCAGTGGGGAGGACTCGCCTGCCAGTGACTTTTGGAGGCAGTTGTTTCCCAGGTGCTTTGGCGCTGGGTGATCTGCTCAATACAAAGCACAGCAGGCTCTCCTTTCTCACCCCCAGGGAGTACAGACTCCTTCCTTAGCCCATGGTGCAGGGACTCTATAAAAGAGCGCCTTAGACCCGAGTGGACAGCTGCCGTTTCCTCTGCATGGCCTGGGGGTGAAAGTCTGAGAGCCAGGCCCCTGTGGATTCAGCCTGCCGAGGGCCCGCTTCCTGGTCAAGGTGTGCGCCCTCTCGTTGCCACACAGGGTGGAGGTGTGGGGGCTCTGCAGCACCTTGCATGAGGGGGCGAGTACCGTTATGAGGGTGCCTGTGACCTGATCGCCTCCTCGTATCGTCCCTGGGGCTTGGGGCTTCCACATGGGAGTTAAGGAGAGACCTGTCATCCAGACCTCCACCCCGTGCTAACCTTTCTCCTGACTTGACTTCCATGTAGTTATGTTATGGATTAAAAACTGGTGGTCAACTTAGCACCAGCTGAATTACGTCAGCATGGTGTTGGGTAAAGATGGTCCACCTGAAGAAAGTTGCCAGCATAAATAGAGACGTGGAGAAGAAGAGCGAGACATTGTGGGCTCTTTCAAGAATTGCTGTTTCAAGCCAATGGTTCTCCTGGAGGTGCTTGCCATGCTGGCATCCCCAATATGGATTCAGCCATTATCATCAGAGGAGCTCGGGACCTCATCACTGAGAGTGGCTGTGGTTCACCTTGGGGGAGCTCTGCTCCTCACATTGTGCATCACTTCCTGGCTCTGGAGGGTAAGATGTGTACTGGAGAAGCTTGTCATGCTGGGCTTCCTGACCTGTACTCAACTGCTTTCATCGTCAGAGCATGGGACCTCGGTGTCACTGAGGATGGCTGTGGTGCTCTTCAGGGTAGCCCCACTCCTTATTTTGAGCGTGACTTCTCAGCTCCCGTGTAGAACCCTCAACCCACTGCACAGCTCCTTCACCCCGCTGGCATAGACTTTCTAGTTCCACTGCTGGTCTTTGGCCAACACAGAACCGTAAAATAGATTGGCGTGAGTCCTTATTGTGGGCTCTTAGATTTCCAGTTGGATTTGTAGGAGGCATTGTCATACATTTTGGGTCTTTAGCTGGACTCTTGCAGGACATTGCTGTGGGATCCAGGCCATTGCCTGAATATCCTGGGTCTTTAGTGTTGTGAACAGATTTTCCTGCACTTTCTTGTGTTTAACTTTGGGTAACTATCATAAAACAGTATTACAAATTCTGTGTCCTGTACACAGTTGTTCTCTCTGTAACCCCTGACTACAAGTTAGAACTGTAAGCGGTCCAATGGTTTTCCTGAGGTGACACAGCGTTGAGTCACAGCGTCGACCTTGCCGAGACCTTGATGTCTCTTTCAGTGCTGTCCACCTGGCCCATCCATCCCTGGCCACCCCTCCCAGGCACCTTGCTGTCCTCCCTTTTTGCTCCATGGCAGCACTGGACCTGGGTCCTTTCTAGAGTTGTGACAACATCACCTTCTTTACATGGGGTTTTTGTGTTTCTTTTTACCTTTTTGAGGGGCTCAAATCCCCCATGACTTGTTGCCTGTGCTCTCCCATCACCAGCACTGGGTGCACTGCCATGTGCACTGTGGGGCGCAGTGCGCACTGATGGACTTGGACACCTGGGCTCATCGAAGGAGATCTGTACCCCAGAATTGCTTTTTTTGAAAAATGGCCAGGGGGCCACCCTGTGACCCAGTGTTGGATTCTGGCTTATTGTTTAAGGCCAGTTTGCCCAGGACACACTTGGTCTCCACCCGTGGTCCTTGTAACTGCTGCTGGCACACATTTCCAGTCTGGACAATCAGTCACACGGCCGCTCCAGCCTTACTTGGCTTCTTTCACATCCTGCTCTTTGCCACTCTGGGGACTGAAATGACCACCCATGCACAACCACAGGTAATAAGTCCAGCGTGGTCAGATTCTTATCAGGGACAATGCCACCTGAGATGCTTCCCAAGCTCCCCACGACCTGTAGGGTCCACATCAACACCTGAGCCTGGCACTTTGAGGACACTGTGTTTATGCCATCTCCTCCAGCCCCAGTAACTCCTACCCTGTGACAGTGCTGGTCACTGTGCCGAGTCTCTGTGTGCCCGACATGGGTCAGGCACCTCCACGCCATGTGCACGGGAGCAGTCTCTCCCCGAGCCGAGGAGTCCCTTTGACCTCCCCACTGTTGGGGGCCGGGCTATTCAAGGGTTAGGTGCTGCCCACAGTGCTCTCTGGCTGTGTTGGGAGAGTTCATATTCACAGCCTCTGGACAGCAAGAGAAAACCACAGCTGAGGACATTTGCTCTCCCTCCTATTCCAGGGCAGTAACTACCAACCTTAGAGATAAGACAGTTCTCTTAATCAGTAAGATTTACTGCTTGGAATGTCTTTGTTCTAACGTCTTCAGGCCTGTTTATTTTCAGGGCTTTTGCCTCTGATGTGTCCTCCACTTCCTGCATCTCACTCAACTGTTAAGGACCCAACAAATATGGGCAGTCCAGAGAAGTCTTTGTCTTATCTCCAATAGAGTTCTGATCTTCCTGGACCGCCCCCCCCCAAACCACGTTGCACCATCTCCTTTATTTAATCCTTTTCAGTAAGTTTGTCCATATGATTGGAAGTCTGGTCAGCTCCCAATACCCCACTCCACAAACATGCACCCACAGGTGACCTCTTCCAAGGGTCCCTTCTCAGTCACACAAAAGTGAGGAGGGCCTGGAGGAGAGGACCTAACTGTGACCACCGCATTGTAAAGCTCTAGCCCTTTGTCACTAGTGGCTCCTAAAGGTCTGTCCACGGTTCACATGCCCCAGAACACTCTCATACAAAGAGCAGACTTGTCCCACACGCAGTGGAACATTATGAATCCCAGAGGAGAGAGGACCACTGACCTTGCTGAGACGTGGGTGGTCCTGGAGAACATGTGCGAAGGAAAATAAGCCAGGCGCAGACAGACGAATACTGCTCGTGTCAGTGTAGACGAGGTGCTCCCAGGAGTCAGGATGAAAGCGGCAGTGCTCGAGGTGCCAGGGAGTGGAGTGGGTGGGGGGAGTTGGTGTCTGCTGGGTCCTGAGTTTCAGCTCTGCAAAATGAAAAGGGCTCTGGATAACGGTGGACATAATTCACACTACTGGACCACACACGCATGTAAAAATGGTTAGGGTGGTGACTTTCCTGTTATGTGTTCACCAATATTTAAACAAAGCAAATCAGGGTGAAACCCTCTTAGTGGGCTGGCAGAAGAGCCCCTGGGGTGTATGAGTCTTGGGGCTCCAGAAGAGCCTGCTGAGTGAGAGCCAGCCCGGGCCGGGCAGGACCCACTGCTCAGGGGCTCTGGAGGGGCCATGGCAGTTGGGTCCCAGGCTGGGCCCCTCTAGAGGGAGGCCCTCAGGTGAGGAAGGGTCGTGGGGCAGAGCTGCCCTCTCCCTGGGAATTAAAGCAGCGGTTGGCAGAGACACTGTACCCTGGAGGGGCTGTTCCCGAGCTGGGGCGGGGGAGGGATGTGTGTGTGTGTGTGTGTGTGTGTGTGTGTGTGTGTGTGTGTGTAGGTGCATGTGTGTGCTGTTTGGCTCTCCTTGGAGCTGTTTTCTCAATCACTATAGGGCCAGTGCAGTCCGTCACCTCTCCCGAGCCACCATCGCTGTGACACAGGGTAGAGACAAGGGGCTGAGACTCTCTGTGGGTGGGAATCGCACCCTCCTCCCCAGCTGCCAGTGCCCTTGCTGCCCCCACCAAGCCTGCAGCCCCGACCTCGCCCTCTGCTCTTCCAACCACGTGTCCCCTCTGCTACCAGTGAGAGGAGACACAGAGTGTCAGTTGTCAAGGGCTCAGCTTGGTCACTGTCTTGTCCCAGAGACACAGTGCTGCACACTTGACTGGGAGGGGGAATGGTTTATTTGGGCTCATGTTTCAGTTCACAGCTGAGTGGCACCAAGGCAGGCACAGGGCCTGGGAGGAGAGCTGCCCACCACATGGCATTCAGGAAGCAGAGTCAAGGGGATCCAGACAAGGGCATCCTCCTCCCGGGTCACAGCTTTCTTAAGCTGCTGTTTGTTTGTTTGTGTTTGTGTTTTTTGTTTGTTTGTTTGTTTGTTTGTTTGTTAGTACTGGGACTCAAACTCACAACCTCATGCTTGCCAGGCAGGTGCTGTACTGCTGAGCTACATCCCTGGCCC
This sequence comes from Dasyprocta punctata, assembly GCA_004363535.1. Lineage (NCBI taxonomy): Eukaryota > Metazoa > Chordata > Mammalia > Rodentia > Dasyproctidae > Dasyprocta > Dasyprocta punctata. The sequence continues at coordinate 9,983 of RJWM01039031.1, read as the reverse complement.
TGCCATGTGCTCAGAGCCCGGCCTACGTGTGCTCCTGGGGACATCTAGAGAGAAACTGGAGCTGCGCTGTGTACATGTTAGTTGTTGCTACCCCCTGCAACTTTCCTGTTTGGCTTGCCTGAGCACTTGCTGACCAGCTCACATGTCATCTGGGCACCGGTCACTAGGTGCTGCTGTTTGATGACAAATTCCAGCCCCACACCACAGATACAGGTTCCTGTTGCTTTGTCTGAGGGGCCCAGTGATTCTTCCCTGTGACAATGGGAATAACCTACCGGGGATTACATCCCGTGCAGTGAGATGATTCAAGGTCAAGTGAGGGAGACTAGTGTCCTTCCTTCCTCTCTGCTTCCTCCTTCCTCCTGTTTAAAGCTCCGATTTCAACGACTGTGTTTCCCTGCAGAGCCTGCAATATAGATCTCACTCCAGCCCCTGCTTCTTCTGTGACAAGGACCTAGTGAGCAGCGCGTCTGTGGCAGGCATGGAGCTGGGCTCTGGGGACACAGGAGGGAATAAACAGAAGGTGTTCCAGCCCTGTGAGCTTGTTCTGATGGCTCTGTCTTGGACAACGGGCCCACATTTCCCACCTTCTGCTGCAAAATGAGCCATAGCTCATGAGTCTTTCTCTGTTCCACTCTGGTGGTGTGCAGGTGGCTCACCTGTTGTCACATTGCTGGCTCCGTCACTCGGCTAGAATGGAAGCTTCCCTTTCATTCTGTGTCATCACCACACTCACAAACCTCAGTTTTCTTCAACTGCTCCTTGGCCTTTTCTCCTACTCCAGTCCAGAGTTGCATGCGAGCTTCGGAGTGGGGTTCCCCTTCCCGTCCTTCCCAAAGCCACCGCTCACATGCAAATCTTCAGTCCCCCTGCCAGGGCCACACAGAAGCTCCTAACTGGCTTTCCCGCCTCCTGTTGCTTAACCTGCAGCAAAGCTGCTCATAGTCCCGTAATTCCCATAAAGAAGCTTGTCACCACACAGCCCCACCCCATTCTGTATCTGGAATATTTGAACCCCTCTTTTTAGCACCCATCATTGACTTCAACCGACACAACTTACACTCCACCTGTAAATCAACAGAAATGCCAAGAAATAGAAGGAAAGTACCAGTTTGGGACAGGCCCTGTGGCATCCGAGCCAGAGCTCTTCCTCTATGATCAGCTACGGGTAGTTATTACATAGGCATTGATGACTGAACTGTGTCTCCCTAGATCTCTGCACAAAGCCCTGCTGCCAGCCCCTTAGGGTGTGAGTAGTCCAAGGCAGGACCTCCACGGGGTGGTTAAGATGAAACGAGGGGATGAACGTGAAGGCTGGCATCCTATGGAGAGGACACATGCAGGGGAAAGCGACATAAGGTTGTGGAGAAAGACAGCACGCAGCAAGCCAGGAGACCTCGGGGAAACCACAGTGGCCACGCCTTGGTCTGGGCCTTTGACCTCGAGAACTGTGAGAAATGGGTTTCTGCAGTTTCTGTCACTCGGCCTGTGGCGTCTGGTTAGGCAGCCTCAAGAACTGGGGGGGGACAGTAAGTGCGAGACATTGTGGGCAGTGTTGCTGCCTCGCACCTGCAGGGAGAGGTCCCATGCCTCTTCTGTGGGTGCCTGGTGCATCATTAGCACTGTGTCTCTCAGTCCTCTGCTAACTTGCTCAGCTGTGTCCGGTTCACGGCCCTTGGTGAATCCTCTGCTTGGTTCTCTTTGCTGTTGAAATCCCTTCAGCCCTCAGGGCCACTGCAGTGCCACCTTCTCCCCAGTGCCTTTGCTCTGCTCACAGCAAACTCGCTTTGCCTTGGTGTGTGTCTTTCTGATTGTCCTCATGCTCTGTGTCTTTATTGGTGATTTTTCATATTTTAATTTTTTTGTGTACAAATTAGCCAGGCATGGTGGTGCACATCTGTAATCCCAGCACTCGGGAGGCTGAGGCAAGAGGATCATTGCAAGTTTGAGACCAACCTGGGCTACCAAGTAAGCTCAAGATCAGCCTGAAATGCATAGGGAGACCCTGTCTCAAAAAGACCAAGTAAATAAATAAATAAATAAATAAATAAAATTGATTGATGAACTGTTTTGAGATGGACCCTCTTTATATTGCTCTGAAGCCCTGAGCTCAAGAGATCTTCCCGCCTCAGCCTCAGAGTGGCTGGGATGATGACAGACATAAGCCCCTACTCAGGGACTGTTTGCATTTTCGATTTATTTATTCTTCCCAATGTTAAGTGCCCAAGGGACGAAAAGGTCTTTCCCTCAGGCATCTAAGACTTACACCACTTATTACTGAGACTTACATGTAGTAGGTGTTCAGTAAATACTTATTTAATTTGAACAAGGGAAACATTCTAAGATAAAGACAGTTCTTGCTTGAAATTTTATTGAGAACATATTGTTTGTTTTCTTCTCAAAAAAATTACTGGGTCCTATTCTTGCAAATGATGGATCCCAAGGAGGTGATCAGGATAGGCTGACAATCTCAGCTGTCTTCAAAGTCCAGTTTATACGAACCTAGATTGAGTTTGAGCTAAGCAGAGAAACCTGCAGCCCACCACTCTAGGATCATAGGAGCCGGGACAGTGGGTGCTGTGGAGCTGACACTTGAAGTTTGGCCCTGGAGAATGAGATTCTCTCCTGGAGGAGTGATGACCTCCCCCATCTCCCAACCTGTGAGGCTGTGGCCCTTGCATCTGTGTTAGGATCCATTTCCTCCAGAACCTCAGGGAACCCACGGCATGGTTTCAGAATCCCTCCGTCTTGACTCCCAATATTCTCAACCCCAACTGAAAGGGGAAAACTGTACCAGAAAATTGTTCCTTTTAAAAAACTTTGCTCTTTTGAAACTGCCGAGCTCTGTAACAGCTTCATGGCTTTGTAATTACTTTCTTGACCCCTGTAACCATGAGAGTGGAACTGAACATGCAGGATGCCTGATTGTAACTGATGATCATTGATCTATTCTTATAACCAATGCTCTCACCCTGCCAGTTAATCAGAACTGCCAGGCTGTTCTGTCTCACCTTTGTACCTCTTTCTTGTGTATCATATAAAAGCCCCAGACCACCAGAGATCAGGCCTGATGTTTTGGGTACAATCCCAACCAGCACCCGTCAATGTCAAATAAATCTGCCTCCAAATCCTGGTGTTGTTTTGGTGTTTCTGTTTGCCATTGCACAGTGTCTTCCTGTGTTTTTCTGTCTTTCAGCCTAGCCCTTCACTGTAACAGTGGAACTAAAATCTTCCTGAAAACTTGGATAACTCAAGCGGGAGCAACCCTGGAATTCTGCAGTGACCTGTTCACTGTCTTCAGTGCCTCTGGTCACTGCAGAGATGAAGTGACCAGAGCCAGCAGAGACTGGTGGACAGTGGATGAAGCTAATCAGCAGTAGGAGCACCCTACCCGAGGTTGGCACCAGAATCCCTCTGTAGGAAATTAGCAAAGAGCCCCAGAGAGCAGGTCAGAGCCTCAGTGAGCGCAGAGACCTTGCAGCTCAGCACCTGCAGGCTCGGTGATGTAGGCTGCCCAGGCAGGGGCAGCCAGCAAGTCAGTGCCCAGAGAAGGCTGGGGAGGGGAAGGAAGACAGGACTGACAGCAGCTCCGGAGGGGGACCCGGGGGATGCCCACACACATGGAAATTCCCCTGGCCTTCTTCCAACACTCCCAGTGAGTGCTGCCGCGGTCCAGCCGGGCTAGATCCACAGAGTCCCCAGAGGTGGGCTGAGTGTCGGCACGTGGAGAACAGACACACAAACAGCTCAGAGACTGCGTGAATCTGCTTCGTTTATTGCTTCTACTAATAATAATGCTAGTACTACTAGTACCCTCTTACAAACTCTAACAGAATAATTTGTACTTTTTTTCTGGCAAAGGTTGAAAGTTTAGATAACAAGAATGAGATCAACAGGTGTTTCTATGGTTCCATGGTTTCTATGGTTACATGATTTGTCAGCATAGGCAGAAAGTTTATACTTAGTTAAAGACCTTAAAGGGTGTTTTGGCTACTAGTGGATTACTGATTGGTTTTAAATTGGTTCAATCAAGTTTCTACATTTACCTATGGGAAAAAATCTCAATAATTGTTTTAAAATATCAATCTTGACTTAGGGAGGTCTAATGTACTATAGGGGGCTGAATTGTTCTAAATGCTCCATTGTGGTAGCCTAGCTAAAAACCTGCAAAACACAAGACCATTTTCAGCCATGATTTAGTCCCCCTATCCTCCTCTGATGTTCTCACAGCTGCAAGAATGTGTTATTTACCTTGCTTCTCTCAAAAGACAAAACATAGTAGCATGTCGGCCCCTCTGCATGGAGGTTCCCAAACAGCCCCAGCCAGCTGGTTATTATTATTATCATCAAAAGCTCTCAAACTTCTACTCTGGCCTTGGCCTCGTCGGTCTGAGTCGGTATCAGACCACTACACCATTAATAGTAGAAAAACATTTTACTAACTATCCTTTTGTTCCTAAGGAGTCTATACTTTGTTTACTGATTTTATGCATGGGAAAGAAAGAAGAGAAATTTTTCGAACTGGATCAGAGCACAAGTTAACGCAGTAGTTACCAAGAAACATTAACCCATTCCCACAAAGCCAATTTTTATGCTGCGGCCTTTTCTTAGAAAATGTCCTCCTTCCATGTTTGGACTTTGTCAGCAGAACATGGGTCTCTCTTTCCTTCCATTTTTGGACTTTGTCAGCAGAAAATGGGTCTCTCTTTCTTTCCATGTTTGGACTTTGTCAGCAGAACATGGCTAGAAAAGGATGCGGCAGAGTGCCATCTAGTATCAGCTCTTCTCAGATTTTTTTTTTTTTTCCTGCACAGGGGATCAAACTCACAGCCTTGCACCTGCCTGACAGACGCTTAAGCTACTGAGCCAAACTCCCGGCCCTAGTTTTTTGAGGCAGGGTCGCACTGTGTAGCTCAGACCAGCCTTGCACTCACGTTGTAGCCCAAGCCGGCCTCGAACTCACAACGCTCTGCCTACCTCAGCCTCCCAAGTGCTGGGATTAAAGGCATGTGCCACCATGCCCAGCTAGTCTTCTCAGATTTAAAAAGCATCCCAAGCTGGCTTTGGGGACGGCAGTCGGAAAAGTCCCCTACTCTGTTCTGACCAGATCACTGCCAGGCCCCCTCCAGCGCCCCAAGTCTGGAGTGGTCTCTGTCCCCCTGTGCTCCCCTAGCCGCCCTTCTAGGCTCCAGGCGGCCGTGCGCCTCTGCTTCTCCTGGAGCCTCAGCCATGTCCAGGAGGCTCAGGAGTCTTGAATAACGGAAATAGCTTCTTAAAACTCTGCAAGTTTTCTTTCTGCTCAGTTCGCTCTATTTCCACCTCCTCTTTTACTAGGAATTTTCAAAAGAACTTTAGTAATGGTTAGGACATTTATAATAGATGCAATAAGATAATGAAAGTGCTTTTAAAAATACTATATCCTCTATATTTCAATAAATAAATGTAAAAATGTCTCCATAAAGAGTCAACCTGCACTAAACTGTCATCATCAAATTAATGGACAATCATAATCCAAAACAATTATAATCCTTAGTAATTATAATGACCCCATTATGTTCTTCACATCTCAAGATTTGTTCTACATGAGAATAATTGTGGCTCAGTTACAGTTCACTAACCCAGGTCATCACAGGGCTGCTCTCTGAAACTCTTGAGAAGTTGTGCCATAGGGCTTTTTTTTGAAAAAGTATGAACATTTTTGTTTATTAGTGCATATTAATTTACAAAATACTGGGCTTCAATGTATTTTTCATACATATTTTTCTCCTATTCATCCCATTTCCCTCCCTTACCTCCTCTTCCCTTCTACCCTTTATTCTTTTCCTCTTGTCTAATAATAATAGTTTCCTAACCATTTTCCAGTTTCGTTTCTTTTTTTTTTTTTTTTGGTTTTACATGTTAGGGAAAATATGTAATATTTATCTTTCTGAATGTGCCTTCTTTTACATAACATGATAATTTCTAGTTTCATCCATTTTCCTGCAAATGATATGATTTTACTCATTTTTATGCTGAAAAATAGTCCACTGTGTGTATACCATATTTTCTTAATCCATTCATCTGTTGATGGCACCTAGTCTGGTTGTGGATCTTGGCTATCGTGAGTTGCACCACCATGAACATGGGGATGCAGCAGTTCCCAGAGGATGCTGGCTTTAATTCCCTGGGGTACACAACAAGGGGTGGGATAGCCAGGTCTTGAGGTCATTGTAGTCCTAGTTGTTTGTGGACCCTCCATACTGATTTCCCTAGGGACTGTGCTAATTTGTATTCCTTCCAGCTGCATAGAAGTCTCCCTTTCCCCTGCTCCATTCACCTCGGCAGTTGTTGTTTCCTGTATTCTTGGTGACTGCCATTCTGACTGAGCTGAGATGGAATCCTAGTGTAGTTTTGATTTGCATTTGTATTTCCCCGATAGCTAACCATGTTGAACATTGTTTGATGCACTTATTGCCCATTTGTGCTTCTTTCAAGAAGTGTTTAATTCATTTACACATTTATTGGTTGGGCTATTTTTTATTTTTATACCAAATGTACTTAACAGACATTTGATTTTCTAACCCTGATTGTATTTCTCTCTTCTTCACCTTTAAAAAAGGACAATGTGGGAATATACAGGCCAGAGAAGAAAGTATAAACTACTCTTAAATTTTTTAAAAAGATAATTTAATTATGTTTTTGGGTAATGGCAAAATGGAGCCTTAGGCAAAAAATTGTAAACTAATTGGCACCCCTTCATTAACCAAAATAAGTGAGGCTTGAATCTTTTACTCCATTGATTTGAAAGTAGCTAAGGTGAACAGATATTTCAGGTTGGCATAGTGTGGATTTTTAAAGAAGCATCTCACAAACTTTGCTCCCTGGTAAATGGAGCTGCGGTGCACCATATATATATATATATATATATATATATATATATATATATATATATTGTGTGTGTGTGTGTGGCACCGGGGATCGAACTCACAACCTCGAGCCTGCCAGGCAGGCTCTTCAACTACTGAGTCACATTCCCAGCCCTAGTTTTTTTGAGGCAGGGTCGCAGTATGTAGCTCAGGCCGGCCTTGTGCTCACGTTGTAGCCCAAGCTGGCCTTGAACTCACAACACTCCTCCTACCTCAGCCTCCTGAGTGCTGGGATTAACACCATACATTTTAAAGACTCTAAGTGTAGGATACACAGTGTCTCTAACAACTGGACTAACTCTGTCAATTTAGTCAGTTTCCTAATAAGGCTTCTTAGACACAATCAGCAGAATCATGCAGCACAGTATGAAAATTGTGTGTGTGCACACAAACTGTATGACCAAAATGGGCTTCCTGTCCTCTGGATGAGGTCCAGAAAAAACAAAAGAAACAAAAACACCACCAAAGAGTCCACGAGCACAGCCCAGTGCCGATCCCACATGGAGAAAGGGGCAGGGAGGGCACACGCCAGGCCTCTGAAGTACTGAACTTGGAGACAGCTGTCAGGGAGCAGACAGAGCCATTCACCCTGGAAGGATGGGCTTATTTATTGTGAGCACTCTGAGCTCAACTTCCAGCACTGATTGTCTGAGGCAGGCTGACACAAATTGTTGGGCTCAAAAGATCCTGTGCCCAAGGCTGTCAAGGAAGGTGAAGATGCCAAATGTGGCCTGAGGGTGGGTGAGCGGGTGGGGAGGAGGAAGAGGAAGTGAACCGCTGCAGAGAGTGGGAGAGAGGACCCTCTCTGAGGCCCTCAGTTCCTTTTGGTTTGGTCAGAGGCCGTGCTTTTCCCGAGCAGTGCACCTGCACAACTGGTTGGCGTGAGTAGGACCGTGGGACGCACAGTGACACTGCCGCAGCTGCAGGGACAGGGAGGAGGTGGCAAGGAGGAGAACGCAGAGTGGGAACAGCAGGACACGGAGGGAGTTGCAGCCCTGGAGGAAATGTGCGAAGGCCTGGGACTGTGGCACCAAGTGGGTCCACTGAGGCCCTCGCGGTCCCATACATTAACCCTCTGTTACTGCTTCATTTCACTAGTTCTGGAGCCCTCCCCTTTGAAATGTTTTCCAGGGACATACAAATCCTCCTGGGAGGCCCAGGGCGGTAACACCTCAGTTTTTAGAGACAAGGAGGGGAGGAGCGGGGAGGAAACAGAGAGGCCGATGGTCACATTTTGCGTTGCCTACGGAACCCACCTCTCCCTGAGCTCCGGCCCAGCAGCGCTGAAATTCACTAGTGGCGTACTGCGCAAAGGCTCCGTGATCTTGTTTTTGAAATAACAGTCACCTCAAGTGATCTGACAAGTACCCGTGTACTCACAGGGACGAGGAGGGACCCTGGAGATTGTGATGAGCTTCAGCCAGAGGTGACTCTCACTGAACTCGGGGGTGAGGTCCTCTCCAACACACAACAGACCTGCCAGCCAGAAGCCACATGCCACGCCAGACAGGCATTTCCTCTCCTCGTGTGACTGCCGCTCGTGACATGTCAGCTTGCCTTGGGCAAGGACCGCCTAGCAGACTAGGAAACCCCGTGTGGCTGTGGATGAGTGGCAGCCAGGCTGCAGACGGAGGGAGGAAGACGCACTGGGGACGCGGGTGCCACCGACCACGAGACCCTCAGCCTGGACAGGGTAGAAGGAAGGAAGAAAGAGGTCTGGCCTTTGCTCCAAAGCTCCGGGCTTCGCCATGGCCTATGAGTGCGGGTCTCTGGTTCCTTCAGGCGTCCAGCGCGGACCCTTCGGCCTCCAGCACCGACTCGCATGGCTGCGTGAGCACCGCGCCTTCAGCTGCCGCTGCTCCTGGCCTCCAGTGCGCGTGGCCATTCTGAAGTCTCCTGCCTCTGACCCGGTAGCCGGCCACGAGTACTGTTCTGCCTCTGGCCCTGTGAGCAACCCTCATGCATGGTTGTGTGGCTATGCATGTATTTTGTATTTACATGGAATCTGTTCCTCTGCAGAGCCTGAGTAGTACACCCTGAAAATCATGGGGCGATTACTGGTCTAGCATTTCGGGCCTGTTCTTATTTGGGTCTTTTCTTTGTTTTTGTTCTCTGTTTTGTTTTGTTTTGTACTGGGGATTGAACTCACAACTTCGTGCCTGCCAGGCAGGTGCTTATGCCACTGAGCTAAATCCCTGGACCTATTTTTTGAGACAGGGTCTCACTATGCAGTTCTGGCCTTGAACTCACTTTGTAGCCCAGGCTGGCCTCGAATTCACAATGCTCCTCCTGCCTCAGCCTCCTGATTGCTGTGATTAAAGGTGTGTGCCACCACACTTGACCTTATTTGGGTCTTTGAACCACCCTGGCTGTCCCTCACTCTGTCCTTGGTGCCCCACTTTTCTTCCCCACACCCCGTTATTCTCTTTGCTTGACTTTCTTTAGCAACAGGAGCAGATTGAGTTTCATTCTTTCAGATCATCCAGTTTGCAGAATGACTTTACATGTAATGCAAGGAAAGCCGAGGTCCTGATCATTGAGCACGTGCACTGTTCCTTAGGCTCAAGAACTAACTTTTTGGTATCACACACACCCCACACCCTTTTACACACACTTTCTTAGTTTAAAAATTGATTGGCATCAGATGGAATCATAAAGTAAGAGTCCAGTTTGAATTCACTGACATCCAGCAAAACAGACACTGGGAGCCTGCCCAGAAGCTGAGCATGGGCAGCGAGAGTGACCACCCCAGTTCTCCTCGGTCTCTGCTCGCAGGAGAGGTGGAAGAGCTCACATGATGGATGCTTCCTTCTGCATGTTTTCATGATGATTTTCATCCACTCATTCATTTGTTCATCCCTTTGTCACTCACAAACATAAATGTCCTCAACCTCCGAAAACTGTACTTATCTTTTGTGGGATGTCTGGTGGTGCACCTCTCCACCCAGAGTCTAAATCTATAGGGAGAAAGATAAGTGCCCGTGTGCGAAGAGTGCCTTGGGTAAGTACAGCAGGTTGTGCAGCGTGGCAAACGGCCAGAGGACAAGACTCACCACCTCTTCGTAGGGCATCAGAAGA
>RJWM01039030.1:0-16373 GCA_004363535.1 Dasyprocta punctata | reverse complement strand
AAGCAAGAGGAAGACCCGCCTTCCCTTATACTGTATCTCAGCTCCACCCCTGGGCGGGTGTAGCAGTCACGTCATTAATCCTGGCGTCATTAATCCTGGCGCCATTAATCCTGGCGCCAGACAACAAACTGATCACAAGTGTCAGACTCAGCCCCATCAAAAGTATGAGGACTTGGGGGTACATAGCGTATCCTATACACTACTCTGCAGGTTCTTGTAACCTTCATTACCCTTATGCACTTTTTTCACCACCATTCTTGTTTTGCACTTTGTTAGGAGCCATGCTGGATTGAATAATACTGTACAGTACTCACTGTACTAAAAGCACACAGAGAACTTTACAGCAAGTGTGTACAGGTCTGTCTGCAACCCTGATCTCAACTAGAGGAAGCCATGACCATGTGTCAGAGTAGTTGGCACAGAATTTGTGAATGGAAGCAGAACTTTGCCAAATGCTTTGGTTCATGAACCAAATGTTTACGAACCAGATTTGTTTATGAACAGATGTGTTCGTGAACAGAGGCATTACTGTGTTATTCCTGCAGCCTCGTTTGTCACTACTCCCCATCATTCAGTTTATACAGTACTTTTGGCATACTAAGTTATTATACTTCTGAAAACTGAAAATTCATTATGCTCTCTTGCCTCTAGGCCTTTGCCTATGTTGCTCTCTCTGCCTGGAAAGCTCACTTTCTTTGTAAATCATGCCCACCCTTCAGGCGTCTCTGGATAAGGAAAAACTTTCATAACATTCTAGGTTTTTCTTGAGCTAACAGAGGAGTCTTGCTGTGATCACTTCAGGGTTTAGTCAAAGTTAGCTTTCCAAATTATTAAATATTTGATGGACTAAAACTTAATGGTTTTTGTATTTGGTGCCTATAAAGACCATAAAAGATTTTTTTTATAGTTGCAACTGTTATGAACAGGAAACATGAAAATACCACTTAAATTTATCAGTAACCAAATTTAAATACTCTTAGATTAGGGTTAAGGCACAGATTATATTCTTGTATAAAGGAGTTGAATAAATTATTTGTTATTTTCATTTGCTTTCAAGACTTTTGGTTAGATTTCAGAGGGCCTTCTCCACAGGTAACAGAACAAAATTCACAATCTTTGCTAGGAGGAAATTCTTCGACATGGGAAATAAAATCTGTCATTTGGTTCCCTCTTTGTGTCTCTCACACTGGTTGCTTACCTATTGGACATATCATGGCTTATCACTGAGTTTATATAATTATTGTCTATAGTTAAAAGCCCGATGGTGGGAGTACATGTGCAAAATCAGATCGTACTGCAGGTATTTTTTGGCTGCATAACTTGGGAAAGTTACTCAATCTCTCCATTCTGTAATTTCTTCTTCTGTAAAGTGGGGCTACTGCTAGTGTATACTTTATTAAATTATTAAATGTAAGTCAATACTCATAATGGTGCCTGGAAAATAGGAAATAGGACACACATTTTCACTATTACTCATATTAGTGACTGATCTGAGATTTGTGTCTATTATGTCTATCTCCTGTCTTCAGAAAATTAAATTGTTCATATTTAGTAATAAAAACTTATTTATATTGCAAACAAGTTAGATTTTTATTTTTATTTTTTTGGTACCAGGGATTGAACTCACGACCTTGCACTTGCCAGGCTGGCACTTTTGCCACTGAGCTGTATCCCCAACCCTACAAGTTAGATTTTAAATTTGAATACAAGAAGAACTTTGTCTTCTTGTTTCTTGCATTTTGAATTTTCCCTGTAATACAGTAGTTTTCCTTAAAATTTGTGTTGTCTGTCAGTGTAAATCTTTTTCTTGCAGAATACTTCTTTGAGTATTTTATCACTTTGTTTGAAGATTTCAGGTATTAAACTTATGGAGTTTTTTTTAATTTTAAAGATAGTAAAATACAACAGACCATAACAGAATAAAGTCAATCAAAACAAAGCAGTAGGATTGGTACAGAACTTCGAAGACCGATAATGTGAGTACAATAGCTACTATAACATACCTTGCTATCTTCAGATTAGCTGACCATTCCAACAGGTGTAGTAGAATTGAACCAAAAACAAAACAAAACAAAATCAATAAAAACAGAATATAAAATAAAGGAAAAAAAAGAGAAAAATAATAACGATCAAAGTAAAGCAAAATGGTGAGAACCATATTGGTCCTCGAAGACAAGACAGAAGAGAGTCCCCCGTATTTGCAACATTGTCTGCTGTCATCATGCAAAGAGACATTCAGGGTGCCGATCAGAGGCCTGCTAAATCTACGAAAAAACACTAGCATTCAGTTGCTTTATGTACCTTAGTTGCCATCAATTTAGCCAGACCTCAGAGCCAGCAGCTTGCTTCCCGGGGGTGGGGGTGGGGGTGGGGGTTGATGGATAGATGACGTCCTTGATTCCAAGCCCGTGTGCCAGTGCTACACGGGCCCAGCAAGTTGGGGCCCGGTTGGACCCATTCTGGTTCTCCTCCGGGGTCGTGGAGCTCCCAACCCCGGAAGGCGGATCAATTCTCCCTTGATGTGCGCTGGCGCCGCTTGGGCCCAGGGAATTGGGGCCCCGTTGGACCCATTCTGGAGTTTTTAAATTTAATTTTTTTGGTCTTTTTGAGACAGGGTTTCACTATGCAGTTCAGGTAGGCTTTAAACTCACTTTGTAGCCCAGACTGGCCTTGAACTCACAGCAATCTTGAATTCTGATTCTGAATGTGAAAATATATTCTTTTACTGTTAGGACTTCTGAAAATATTGTTACTGTAGAAACTTTGTAAAGTATTTTATGCAAGCCAAAATAGGCATGACTTAAAATATGTTAGTCTAAAACTTGCTTTATTTTTTTCTCTGTAAATGTTATCACTCTAGCTATTAGTATCCTTTTTGTTTGTTTCTTGGTAATTTTGTCCAGTAAAATAGAGGCATTTTCAGAGAATTCATGTGTTATGTACACATATGTGTATGTGTGTGTGTGTGTGTGTGCAAGTGGGTGCCAGTACATGCACATGCTCGTATATTGGAAAAGCAAAGAGAACTTTTATGTTTTCCTTTGGCAGTTTCTTTGTCATGTCTCAATGCAGATAAATTTGACCTGCTCTTGAACATTCTATAAATGGAACCGTATGATAAGTACTTTTTTGTGTGGCTTATTTAAAGTGATGAATATGATATGTTGCTTTGTGTTAAATTTTTATTGCTATTTACAGTAGCTTCTTAAGAAGCTTTTACAGAATATTTACCACATATACTTAAAAAAAATTTTTTTTTGAGACAGGGTCTTGCTATGTAGTTCAGGCTGGCATTGGACTCACTATGTACCCCAGGCTGGGTGTCAACTCATGGTGATCCTCCTACCTCAACCTCCTAAATGCTGGGTTTGCAGGTGTGCACTACCATGCCTGGCTACCACATATACTTTTAAGGACATAATGCACATTAATTTGATTCTTAAAGTAATTCTAGGAGGTAAGAGTTAGTATTGTTCTTAGTTTCATAAATAATGAAACAGACAGAGATTGAGTAACATGCTCCTATTCACAGACTTAAAAGTGGCAGAGCTGGAATTCAAACCTAGGTCTGGTTCCAGAGTCCACTGTCTACCACTGAATGACCCCAGCAATGTCCCTATAATTATAACTCTCACAATATCTTCGTGTATATATATATGTGGGAATATATCCTGCTAAGTTTACTTTTAAAGATTGAGATATTGTTTGTGAACACATAAAGCCCCCAAATCTTGAGTGTGTATCTGAAGGAATTGGTGCATATGTACACACCTGTGTAACCATCCCACAAATCAAGACAAAGTATTTGGAGCACTTGCTCAACTATATCCCCCTCCTAGTTGCAGTTTCTTTGTCATGTCTCAATGCAGATAAATTTGGCCTGATCTTGAACATTCTATAAATAGAATCATTATGATAAGTACTTTTTTTGTATGGCTTAGTTTATTTAAAGTGATGAGTATGATATTTGTGTTACTTTATATTTTGTTAAATTTTTATTGCTGCTTACAATAGCTTCTTAAAACTAACAGTTCTGTTTAGCTTCAAAAGCAATACATTTTCAAAGCAGAAAATTTGGAAGATAGTAAAAAAGCACAGAAAGGAAAGTAAAAGTGACAAATAAATACACTACCTAGAGATAATTATTGTTAGTGCTTTTGATTATACCCTTCCCATCCTTTTTTCTATGCATATATAATTACTAGATTTAGCTTATGTAGACATTTTTTCTATAACCTATTATTTTTCTCAGCAGTTCATGAAATTTTTCATGTCATTAAATATACATTATTTTATAATGATTTAAGCATATTTTTAAAGCACTTTTTAAAAAAATTAATCTTTTTTGTTGTTGGTAAGAGAATATATAAAGACACAGAACTCAAAAGTTACAAAAGAATATGCAATGGAAAAATCTTTCTCCTATCCCTACTCCAGGATCTCCATCTTTCTAAGAATCAAGGACTACTGTTTGGAGTATGTTCTTTTGAGGGTATTTCATGCATCAACAGTTATGAGTACGTGTTATATTTTCCCTTTTTTATGCACAAATGTTAGCACACTGCACTATTTTGCCTCCTACTTTCTTAAAGGTTTTTTTTTTTGAGATTGTGCCATATCAGTATTTAAAGAGGTTCTTTGTTTTTAAATATATGATTAAATGTTTACCTTAGTCCTCTTAAATGAATATTAATTAAAGCTTTACTAAGAGATCATTTTTCATCTGATTGACAAGTATAAAATGACATTCTCTGGGCCGGGGGTTTAGCTCAATGGCACAAGTGCCTGCCTGGCAAGCACAAGGTCCTGAGTTCGATCCTTGGTACCAGGAAAAAAAAAAAAAGACATTCTGTGCTGTCAAGGGTATCATTCATACAATGCTGGGGGAGAATAGATCACTCTAATCTCTACAGAGAGAAGTTAGGCAACACCTAATATTCTTTTATTTTTTTTTCCAGTACTGAGGATTGAACCCAGCTGCTTCACAGTGAGCTACATCCCCAGCCCTTTTAATGTGTAAACCACATCTCACTAAACTGCTAAGTTGCTTCTGTTGGGCTTGAATTTGTGATCCTCCTCAGATTGTGGGCCTGCATCATCACACCTGACTTGTATTTTGCTCTTTGACCAGCAGTTGTACTTTTTAGTAATAGTGAAACCTTTAATTACTTATTGCTACTGTATAAATAAGACACTAAGAGAAGTGCTAATACTCCAATGTTCCCTTCATTTCCATTGAATAACATCAGGTGAGGGGACAGAACAATGGAAGCAATACAGGACTTCAAAACAATAGTAAAACAATTATGGTAACAGTGGTTACCGTAATGCCTCTTGTTATCTTCAAAGTAGCTGCGTATACAGTCAAACAAAACAATACAGTCAAACAAAACAAAATAGAATATAATCAAAACAAAACAGTGAAAACAATACAGGGCTTTAAAACAAGATAATAGGAAATCATTAATGGCTACCATAATATATTTTGTTATCTTTTAAATAGCTGTCCATGCCATCAAATAAAAAATCAAACAAAACAGAATAAAACCAAACTAAACAGAACAGTGAAAACAATATGGGTTTTAAATCATGATAATAGATTAACAATGGCCATTGACTTCCCTTTTTAGACATTTCCTCCCCTTTCACTTTCACAATATGTATTGTGCATTTTGAATTCCATGAACGCCTTTAGTTTTTTATACTAGTGAGACAACATGATGTTCATCCATGTGACTCTGAGCATTTCATCTATGAGCATGATCTCAAGTTGTATCCATTTATGTAAAAGAGCCTCAAGGTTATCTTTCTTTATAGTTGACTAGCTTTCCATTGTATAAAAATGCCATATCTTTCTTATCCATTCTGCAGTTGATAGGCAAGCTTCCCCTACTTTTTTCTTGTTCCCTGTCACATAAAGCATTGTTTTCTCTCTTTTGACTTTCAGTCTATGAATTTTCTTTTGCTTTAAATGTGTTTCTTGAATAAAGCATATTGATGAATCCTGTCTCCTGATTCACTCTGCCTGTGTTTCTTTTTATTGGCGAATTGAGGCCATCTATATTAATGGTTATGGCCAACATGCACTGACTTGTCTCTGCCATGCTATTTTCCTGCCATTGGCTGCCTACTTTTTCCCTCCATTCAATTGTCTGTCCTTGGTGTTCCCCCTTCTGCCACTGTTCCTGGAACTATGGTCTTTTTTATCTCTTTCTAGAATGTCCTTTAGTATTCTTTGTAGGGTTGATTTGGTAGTCATGAATTCCTTCAGTTGTTCTTTGTCACAGAAGTGTCTTGTTTCTCCATGAATTTTGAAAGATAGTTTTACAGGGTACATCAATCTGGGTTGGAAGTTGTTTTCTTTGAGGACTTGAAATACTTCAAACTCTTCTTGACTTGATGGTTGGTGTTGAGAAGTCTGTTGTGATTCTGATGGGTTTTCCTTCATAGGTGTTCTGTTTTTTTTCACTCTAACAGCCTTTAATATTCTGTTATTGTGCTGAATTTCTGGGATCTTATTATATGTCTGGGTTATTTTGGTTATGGCTAGCTGGAGTTCTGTGTGTCTCACTTACCTGTATGTCATGTCCTTTTCCCGTGCATGTCCTCTGCTATTACTTCTGTAAATAGACTTTTAATGTCATTTGTGTTGACCCCTGTTTTTTCACTGACACCTATTATTCTGAAATTATTTTTCTTTGTGTCATCTTGCAGCCATTGAGTTATTTCCTGGTTCCTTATTATTTTTAAGAGATCTTTCCTTTCATGATCGCAAGCTGCAAACCTGTCTTCAAAGTCTGAAAGTCTATCTTTAGTTTCTTTCAGGTGGTTTTGCCAGCTTTCAATGGAGCTTTTAATTTCCTGGGTATGTCTTTGAATCTATTTCATGTATTCTAAATTGTTTTTATATTGTTCATTCAAGGTTTCCCTCACTTTCCTATGTTCCTGTATTTTTTTTTTATCTACGTCCTCTTTAGAGGTGCTTAGCAATTCTTTTATTATGTTTTTCATTTCTTCTTTTACCTGAGATGGTATTTCTATTCTAATTTCTTTTGTAGCCTCATGAAATTGTTTCTTTACTTCAGTTGCCATCACTTCAGAAACTTCAGGTGCATGACTCCCAATCTCTTCTGTGTTTACATCTCCTGGACTTTCTCTGCACTGTTTGGAGGGCAGAGACTGCCTTTTGCTTTTTAGTCTTGATGTATTCCTGGGTTCTTTTGGGCAAGTGAGTACTGGGGTCCCAGGCACTTCCCGCACTGGCTACAATTTCTCTAAAGTGAGACTGTTTGGTTCTTTGGCCAGTGCTGGCTATGGGTATCTGATGGTGGGCCATTGGGTGTGCTAGTGCAGTGCTGAATGCTGCTTTTCCCAGCCTGTGCTGGCTCCCTGATGACTGTCTGAGTCGGGGTAGGGCCAGCCACCGCCTCCAGACTGAGCTGACTACCAGCGGGGAGCTCCCATGATGGCCGCTGGAGGGTGGGGCTCAGTCCAAGCAGTTTCCATGGGTCTGCACCCAGCTAGGGCTACTGGAGGAAACTGGCAGCAATTCTGGTTCTGGGCTTATCCAGCTCAATTTCAAAGTGGCTCCCAGCCAATGGTTCTTTCCTGCGGGAGGACAGAGTCCTCTGTACTCATCGCCAGCCAGTGCAGTCCTCAGTGTCCGCAGTTCCCCTCCACTGCTGCGTCTCTTTGCAGAGGCCTCTGGGGTCACCAGCTGCCATTTTCACCATGACTGTGTGTCCCCAGGTTCCAACAGCTCCTCTCACACAGTAAGACCAGCTCTGGATGAAGGTGTCGCCAGCTTCTGCCTTCTTCATTTAAGTTTTTCTTTTTACTTTCTGTGGCCTTCAATTTACACTTCAGATTCTTCCTGGGTCCAGGGGACCCACTTCCTTTCTTCTTATCTTCCCCATGATGCTATATTCTGGTGTCTGGAAGGTGACTCTCAGATAGCCTGTTTTCTCTGCTGCTTACTGCTCTGCCATCTTGACTGGTTCCCACCTGCTTGTAATTCTGACAGTTGGAAGATTGAGATAGGAGGTTGGGAAGTTGAAGGCTAATTTGGGCTACACAGCAGATTAAGGCCAGCCCAGTTCACATAGTGACACTGTATCAAAAAAAAAAAAAAAAAAAAGAATATTGAATTTTTTTTTTTTTTTTTTGGTCAGTACCGGGGATTGAACTCACAACCTCACGTCTGCCAGGCAAGTGCTTAAGCCACTGAACTAAACTCCCAGCCCTGGTTTTTTTGAGGCAGGGTCACACTGGGTAGTTCAGGCCGGCCTTGCTCATGTTGTAGCCCAAGCCAACCTCGAACTCACAATGCTCCACCTACCTCAGCCTCCTGAGTGCTGGGATTAAAGGCATGCGCCACCATGCCCAGCTTTCAAGAATATTGAGATATTATTGAAATATTCTAAAAGGTTGAACATCTGAATATAAGTAGTTCCAAAAAAAGAGAACTAAGAAGATAGAATGGAGGAATGTGCCAGTGAAATAATTTGAGAAAATTCCCTAGAACTAAAAGAGTAAAATTTAATTATATAAGGTCCATTGCTGTGAAATTTCAAAATGCAGAATATAAAGACAATTCTATAAATTTAAAAGAAAGGGTGTGGGGTAAGCGGAGAGACATTTCAAATTTAAAAGGCTAGAAATTAGTATGGCCTTAGATTTTTCAGAAATCATACAGTCCAGAAGGCAATGGAGCAGTGCTTTCAAAGTTAACTAGAATTTTGTACCCAGTCAAACTATTAGTCAAACATGAAAGTAGAATAAAGATATACAAAAACATGCAAGCTTCCATATTTTGTCTACCATGCAGTCTCTTTACCATGCAGGAAATTACTGGAGAGTATGCTCCACCAAAATAGGTTAATGAAACAGGTGATCTAGGGAGGCCAAGTAAATTCCGAGGATTGGTAATAAAGAAAGAGCCCGGGATAAAAGTTATGCATTATACACTATGTGGCAACTAGTCCAGCTTGGAACAATTTTGCAGACTCTGGAAGAGACTTCTTTAACAATATGTAACTGTTAGACTGTCTGATAAATATAAATGTGCTAAACAGAAATTTAAGTTGCTTCCAAGGAGAGAGGTTAATTCAAAATGGGGAAGCAAAATTGAACCAAAGAGAAAGCCAAAAGTGAATGTAGTCATAGGGGCTTTGGGTGAGCAAGCAGGAGATGTTAGCATAGGAGAGATGTCATCTAATAACAGGAAGGAGATTACCTTGACCCAGGAGCCAGACAGAATATAGGATCTGGCTGGATATTTATTGATATTTGGTTCTTCTATGGTTTATTTCATAGTTATTAAGGTAGAAATGGTCTACAATGTCAAGGATATCACAATTTTAATTGTGTTTCATGATCAATTTACATTTGAACCAAAAATTCCTATCCCTTATGCCTTAAGTCTTAAAGTGTGTCCCTCCTCTCTAGGCTGTTCCCTCAAACAGAGTCAGCTTTCCTGAAATAGTTGGATAGCAGTGAGGGTTTATGTAACATAAGAACACCCAAACAACATTAATGTCTTCCTAGATGACTCTAGGTAATGAAACCTCTACTGTAATTGCCAATTAGAGACATGTTGCCACATTCTTGTCCTAGTATCCTTCTAGGTTTAATTTAGGCCTTTAGTCCCTTTCTGTGTCTGTTTCACCAGAAACTGGCTTGCTGATTTCCTTGTTCCTAGGGCTTTATTGCAATGTCAGCTATTTCTCAATTTCTTCACCTGTAGTAACTTCATTTAGTGCATCTTCTTCAATAACTACATGGGTATTTGTAGTCCTTTCCCTCTGTGCACTCCCCTACCTCTCCTGTGTATTGCTCTGAGATTTTCTGCTCAGGAAGGGTGTTAGGGCCCCCATCCTTTTTAAAAGAAAGAACAACTTCTAGGGTTAAAAGCACTGCTCAGTGCACTGGCTTAGTGAGCTCAGGCTGCTATAACAAAATACCATGGACCGAATGGCTTAAGCAAAATATATTTCTTTTCCATTGTTCTAGAGGTTGGAAAGTTCAATATCAAGATGATGCAGATATTGTCCTTGGTGAGGACCTTCTTACTGGCTTGTGGATATCACCTTGCTGTTCTTACCTGGCTGAGAAAAAGCTCTGGTGTCTCTTCCCCACTCTTAGGGCCTCATATAAACCCAATCCCCTCTTAAAGACCTTTCCTTCAAAGACCATCACCTTGTGGGTAGGGCTTCAACTGATGAATTTTGAGTGGACATAGGCTTTCAGTCTGTAATACGCCATAGAAACCATTGCCTTTTATGCCCTGCTATGAATTCCATCAGAAATCCTGACTACAAGCTGAGCACAATGGTGCAAACCAGTAATTCCAGCTGTTCACAAGGCTGAGGCAGGAAGATCACAAATTTAAGCTCAGCCTGGGCAACTTAGTGAGACTCTGTCTCAAAATAAAACAATAAAAAAGCTTGGAAGTGGGTGTGGGTCAGTAATAGAGTACCCCTGGGTATTATAATTTTGTTGGTGTTTATGTGATCTTTTATGCCCAGCAGTATTTGTTTTATGAAATTGGGTATGTTGGCATTCATTGCATATATATTTACAATTGTTATATTTTTCTGGTGAATTGTTTCCTTAACCATTATGTAATGATCCTCTTTGCCTCTTCTGATCAGTTGAAATCCACTTTGTTTGAAAATAGGATAACTATTTCTGCTTGTTTTGGGACTCCTGTTGCAAGGAATATTGTTTTCCATCATCTGAGTTTTAGTTGATGAGTATCTTTTTGGGTTAAATGTGTTTCTTATATACAGTGTACTGTTGAGTTGTGTTGTTTGATCCCGTCTATCAATCTGTGTCTTTTGAGAGTTGAGGAGATTTACATTAAGAGTTATTACTGAAATGTGGTGACTTATTCCTGTGTATTATTTTCCTATGCTGATTTTTTCTCCTTCTACTTAGCTGCTCATCCTCTTGGATGTAGTCATTCCTTAGACGTTTTGGCATCATTGGCTTCAAGGTCTTTTTCCAGGATGTCTTTATAAAGTGTTTTGAGTGCAAGTTTAGTGGTCATGAATTTCTTAAGATACTGTTTGTCATGGAAAGATCTCAATTTTCCATCAATTTTGTTTGCAGATTTTTTCTAGTATATGTTTGTAGTGCATAGTGATCACATTTCTTGTGGGGAATTGGTACAGATACACAACACATTACAGTTATTTTTTGCATCCTTTTCTTCTATTCCCCCTGCCTCCATCTCTTGGTCACCTTTCCCATTTGAAAAGATCTATTTTCCTATTATCTTTTATTTTGCTTTTTATTCATATTTTAGGTTTCTCATTTAAGAGAAATCATGTGAGATAGTTAAGCTTGTGATATTAAGTGAAGTGAAATAAATTTATTTCACTTAATGTTATTGCCTCAAGGTACATCCATTTTTCCGAAAATGACTCAAATTTATCTTTATAGAAGAATAATATTCCATTGTGCATATATACTACATTTTCTTTATGCAATCATCTGTTGATGGACATAAAATCTGTTTCTAAGACTTAATTATTGTGAATTGTGCTGCTATAAAGATGTGTATATCAGTGCAGTACATCTTTTTTAAAAATTTATTTTATTTATTTTATTTTAAAGAGGGTAAAACAACAAAACGAATCAAAACAAACCAGTGTAAGAGATGCAGGACTTCAGAACATTGCAAAATCAGCAATAGTTACCATAGTGCCTTTGATGCCTTCAAAATAGCTGCAGATAACTTCAGACAAAGTAAAAATCAAACAGAACAGAATAGAATAGAAACAGTAAAAACAAAACAATGAACACAATAAAGGACTTCAAAACAAGCCAATAGCAAATCCAAACTTGCTACCATAATATATCTTGCTACCTTTGAAATAGCTGCTCCTGCCATCAGATTTGACTTAAACAAAACAAAAGAGAATAAAGCCCAACCTAACAAAACAATGGAAATGATATAGGACTTCCAAAACAAGACCATAGGGAATCAACAATGGCTGCAACCCTTAGAAGGAGATCTTCCTAGATATCACACTGCACACCACTATCCCCTGAACCCGTGACCAGACCACTGGCCCTAGACCTGCAATGTTAGTGAAACAACAGAGCACCACAGGCATCCAATTGCATTGCACTTCCACAGCTATCATCGCAGCCTGTGTTTCTCCAGATAAGCTGGTTGCTTATGGCAGCAGCAGTGGCAGGTGGGGTACTGGTACTTCTTGTTTGCCAACCTGGAACAAGGGTCAGGGGTCTGACTGTTTCCAGTCTGGCAGTGGCCTGTGCATGACACTGATTCCCAGACTGGTGCAGTATATCTTTAGCTCTTTTAGGAAGATACCTAAAAGGGGAAGAGCTAGGTCAAATAGACTTTCTATTTTTAGTTTTTTGAGGAAGCTCCATATTGATTTCCATAGCAGTTGGATTTGTTTACATTCACATAAACAATGCAGAAAGATTCCCTTTTCCCCAAAGTCTCACCAGCATTTATTATCTGATTTGTTGATGATAACCATTCTTTATGGACTAAGATGCAATCTCGATGTTGTTTTAATTGACATTTGTCTAATGGATAAAGATATGGAGTACTTTGTTCTTATATTTATTGACCATTTGTATTTCTGACAAGTGTCTGTTCATTGCACTTGTTCATATTTTGATTGCGTCTTTATTTTTGGGGGTCTGATTTTTTTGAGTTCTTTATATAGTGAATATTAGTCTTCTGTCTGAGGAATAGCTGGCAAAATTATATTCCCATTCCATAGGTTATCTCTTCACTCTACTGGTTGTTTCCTTTGCTGTGCAGAAGCTTTTTAATTTGATGTGATCACATTTGTTGAATCTTGATGTCATTATGCAACTGGCGTTTTGTTCAAAAAGTCCTTGCCTATACCTCCAAAAATTTTACCTATTTTATATTCTAGTGCCTTACATTTTTCTGTTTTAACCTTTATATCTTTGATCCATTTTGATTTTGGTTTACTACATGGTGAGATATATGGGTCTATATTTAGTTTTCTGCATGTAGATAGCCAGTTTTCCCAGCTCCTTTTATTAAAGAAGTTGTCATTCCTCTAGTGTATGTTTTTGGCCCCTTTGTTAAAAATCAGATAGCCGAGTATGCTTGGGGTTGTTTCTGTGTCATTTGTTCTGTTCCAGTGATCCACATATCTGTTTTGTCCTGCTACCATACTGTTTTTAATCACTATAACTTTTATAACTTGGTATCTGGGATTGTGATGTCTCCAACTTTGTTCTTATTACTCAGCAATGGTTTTGCTATTCTATGTCTCTTCTGGTTCCATTATAAATTTTATGATTGTTTTCTCTAGTTCTGTGAGGAATGCTGTTGGGATTTTGATTCAAATTGCATTAAATCTGTATATGAATTTTAGAAGTATGGCCATTTTGACTATATTGATTCTACCTATCAAGGAACAGGGGATACCTTGCAATTTTTGGATGTCTTCTTTGATCTCCTTGTGTAGGTTTTGTTGCAATAGTCTTTCACTTCCTGAGTTGGGTTAATTCCTAAGAATTTAATTTTCTTGATGCTATTGTGAATGGTATTATTTTCCTAATATTCTTCTCAAAGAGTTCATGACTGGAGTATAGGGATGCTATTTGATCTTGTGTCCTGGTACATTGCTGAATTTGTTTATTAATTCCAGGAGCCTTTGTTTGGAAGTTTTTGAGTCTTCTCTGTAAAGGATCTTGTCTCTGCAAATAATGATAATTTGACTTCTTCCTTTTCTATATATATCCCTTTTATTTCTTTCTCTTCCCTGATTGCTCAGGTCAGGAGTTGAATATAGTACTCCATTAATTTTGAAAGATAGTTTTGCAGGATGGAAAGTGGTTTAGAAAGTGTTTTTTTGTTAGGGCTTGAAACACTTTACTCCAAGCACTCCCTGGCCTTAAGGTTTGTGTTGGGAAGTCTGCTGTAATTTTAATGGATTTATTTTTATAAGTGATTTGTTGTTTTTCTTTAACAGCTTTTAAAATTCTGCCCTTGTGTTGGACTTCTGGAATTTTTGACTATGATGTGTCATGGAGAAGTTCTTTTCTGATTGTGGCTATTTCAGTTTCTATATGCCTCACTTACCTGTATGTTGATCCCCCCCACCTTCCCTTTCCAAATTTGGAAAGTTTTCTGAGTTTTTATACCATTTGTGCTACCTGTTGATTTTTCACAAATTCCAGTCAGTTTTCTTTGTATCCTCTAGCAGCTGTTGGATCCATTTTCACATTCTTTTGTTGTTTTTAAGGTATCTCTGAATATATAGACCCCTGTTTCAGCTTTATCTTCTAGTTATGACACTCTGTTCTCTCATTGGTCACTTTTTGTTTTATTTAAGGGAAAAAAGATACAGAAAAGAAAGACAAAAAGCAAAAGAGAAAAAAAAGACAACAAATCCAATACAATAACATTATACACTTACAAAACAAGATGATAGGAATTTGACAATGGTTGCATTATTACATATCGTTACCTTCAAAGGGGTTGTTTAGATTAACAGATATAGATATGTAAAATTGATCTAATCATATGCGTATTAACTGTTCTTTTTCAGTAACTAATACATTTAGTAGTATAGTCATTTTAGCTATCATATGTATACATATATACAAATTTATGTCTTTTTCCTTTTCCCTTCCTTCTTTCCTCCTTTTCCCTTTCCCAATTACTATTGCTCTTTGAGCAGTTTCTTACCCTTGCACAGTATTTATTGTACATTTTGGATCATATATACTATTCCAGTTTCTTACACTAGGGAGACAATACAGTATTTACACATATGAGTTTGATTTATTTCACTTATGAGTATGGTTTTGAATCGTGTCCTTTTACTTATAAAAGTCTCGATGCAATCTTTCTTGATAGCTGAGTAGTACTCCATTGTATAAAAATACCACATCTTTTTTATCCATTCCTTGACTGATGAGTACTTGGGTTGTTTCCAAGATTTGGCTATTACAAATTATGTTGCTATAAACATGAGTGCACATATATCACTGTGGTATGATGTTTTCAGTTCTTCTGGGAAAATGTCCAGAAGTGGAATAGCTGGGCCAAATGGAATCTCTAATCCTATCTTCTTGAGGAATCTCCACACTGACTTCCACAGTGGTTGCACCAGTCAACACTCTCACCAACAGTGGAGAAGAGTTCCTTTTTCCCCACAGCCCCTGCAGCATTTGTTATTGGGTGATTTTTTTTTTTTTAATCGTGGCCATTCTTTCTGGGGTAAGATGGAATCTCAGTGTTGTTTTAATTTGCATTTCCCAAATGACCATTGATGTTGAACATTTTTTCATGTATTGATTTGCCATTTGTATTTCTTCCTCTGAGAAGTGTGTATTCATCTCAGATGCCCATTTTGGATTGGGTCCTTGAATTTTAGGGGCCTGATTTTTTAAAATTCTTTACATGTTTTAGATAGAGTCCTTTGTCTAAGGGACAGTTGGCTAAGGTGTTTTCCCAATTTGTGGGTTTTTCCCATTGGTCACTTTTGTTGCTCATGCTTTCAATATAATTTTTTTTTATCTTCTGGATTTCTGTTTAGTACTTTTTCATGACATCTAAGTCTATGCCAAAGTGGTCATTAATGTTTTGTATCATTTTGTTTAGCTCAACTAGCTTATCAGTATCTTCTGTGAGCTTACTGATCATTTTATTATACCCATTATCTGTTTATTTATATCATCTTGAACTGTCTGAGCACACTATTGATCTGTTTTTTGTTGTCTTCTGTTATCATTTCCTGTAATTCAGCTCTTTAACTTTTTATTTCCTCCCTTTTCATGCCCTGTGGACCAGTTTTGGGAGAGTTGGAAGTTTTGTTGTCTTCTTTTTTTTAATTTAATTTAATTTAATTTAATTTTTTTATTTAAGAGAAAATAGATACAGAAGATAGAAACAAAAATCAAAAAAGACAGACAAACAACAACAACAGATCTGATACGATAACATTGTAGGTTTACACACTGAGGTGGTTGAAGTTTGACAGTAGTTACAATATTGCATATCATTACCTTCCTAGGGTTTGGGCATATTGACAGATATAGACATGTAAGATTTATCAATTTAGGTATATTAACTTTTCTTTTCCAATAGCTATTGTATTTAGCAATACAGTTTTTTTTTAACTGTCTTATTTATGCATATTTGTAAATTTATGTCTTTTTCCTTTTCTCTTCCTTCCTTCCTTTCCCCTAAGAATACCTCTTGTTATTATTGAAATAACTACCCCTAACATCAGGTCTAATATAACCAAGCGAAATAGTTCAGAGTGAAACCAATAAAGCATAAAAGAATGGTCATACTTAAGAGAAACAAAAAACTAAAGAGATCAGCAAACAACAACAAC
>RJWM01039029.1:0-16363 GCA_004363535.1 Dasyprocta punctata | reverse complement strand
ACACATAGAATTTGAAACACTTGATAGACATCCAAGTTCTATAAGCAGCTAGATAAATGAGTCTGGGTTCTGGGGAAATGTCTCAGGTAGATATACAAAATTTATGAGACTCCATTTTATTGACCTATTTAAATTATATGACAAATTAAATTGTCAAATGAATCAATGTCAGTAATGAAGTGATCAAAGAACTGAACTTGTAATGCTCAGAACTTTAAGAATTAAATTTGTAATGCTCAGAATTAAGGAAATGCAAGCAACTATAAAATACTACTAAGAAGTCAGGAACTAGAAGTAACTAGAAATTGAAAATTCGGTGAAATAATCAGAGGTCAAGAGATATTAAATCAAGTGTAACATACTGGAAGCCGAATGAAAAATTGTTTCAAGAAGACAATCACAAGGCATGTTCAGTGCTGCTAATAGTTAGATTTGGTATTCACCAATGTAGATTCATTTATAATATAATCATTTATAATATAATCATGAAAACAACTTTTCAAAAGCAGTGCTGTGGTATAAAAAACTGATTGGAATATATTTAGGCAAAAAGAAAAGAATAGTACAAAAATATAGACACTGCATTAGTCCATTTTAAGTTACTGTAACAGAACACTTGAGACTGGGAAATTTACAGAGGAGAGAAGTTCATTCTCGCACAGTTGTGGAGACTAGGAAGTCCATAATCAAGGAACTCACATCTAAATGAGAATTTTCTTGGTGTATCTTCACATGGCAGAAAATTAAATGGCACAAAATGCAGAGTGAATGCTCTCCTTACCTTGCAAAGAGCAGAAGAGAAAAAACTCACTTTGACAATTTCTTTTCATACCAGCATGAATCCATTCATGAGGGCGTTGTCCTCACAGCCTGAACACCTTTCATTAGGCCTCATCTCCCAACACTGCTGTATTAGTGAATAAGTGTCCAGCACACAATTATGGAACAGGCAAACATAATCCATAGCATCCTTCTTTCAAGATGTTTTGCTATGAAGCAGGTGCATCTAGTAAATATGTAAAAGGCCAGATAGTAAATATTTTACTTTTCGTGGGTGATAAGGTGTGTGTTAGAGTCAATTAGGCAAATTCATCCCTGCTGCAGAATGAGAACAGACAATGCATAAGCTAATAAATGTAGCTGTATTGCTATAAAACTTACAAAAATAGGCAGAGTGCAGAATTTGGTGTAGGAGTTATAGTTTGCCTACTTCTGTTTAAGGAAAAGTATAACTCAGAAATGTATGGATACAGAACAAGTCTTAGAAATTCAAGGAAAATTCTTTAATGATCTTCAGGTAGTGTGATAGTGAAATATTAGTAATATTTACTATAGTTTGCTTCAACTATTTTTGTAAAATGAAGTTTATTCTCTTATTTTAATGATTATCATTGCTATCATTATTATTGCTATTTTAAAATCCATTTATTCTCAATGATAGGTACTTAAGGATTTACTTATGAACTTTATAAATCAAGAAAAGGAGAAGCACATAATGAATTTTTGAGTAGATATTGCACATTATTCTGTATTTCTCATAGCAACATGCTTTTTAAATATTTATCTATGTATTACTTACGTTTTGCCCAAGTAGGGCTTATTGGAAGACATGGATTTGTGCTCAAGATAAGATACATTATATAGGAAAAAAAGAAATCTAGAGCTAAAAGGGAGGACATTTGAAATAGTGAGAAGGAATGACTTTCTAAACTGATCATTTTTCTGTTATCCCAGCAGTCATTTCACCAATAGAAATATAGGACAGCATGAATGTAATAATACTATCAAAGATAATCATATCACTTCAATCTAACTTTGAAGAACAACTTTTTTTTTCTTTTCTTTTTTTTTTTTTTTTTTGCAGCACTGTGGTTTGAACTCACAACCTTACGCCTGCCAGAGAGGCACTTAAGACATTAAGCCAAACTCCAGGCCCTAGTGTTTTGAAGCAGGGTCACACTATGTAGCTCAGGCTGGCCTTGCGCTCGCGTTGTAGCCCAAGTCGGCCTCGAACTCATAACGCTCCTCCTACCTCAGCCTTTGGAGCACTGGGATTAAAGAGGTGTGCCACCACGCCCGGCTGTCAATTTTCATTAAGCCAAATTCTTGTGAAGATATATGATTTATTTAAAAAAAAAAGTCAAACCATATTTGAATTGCTTGGTTATATGTATAACTATACAAACTTTATGGGCTTTTGTCTATAGCAATGACTTTATGATTTGAATAACTAATTTTAAATTTTACCTTAATGATTCTCTCACTTGATTTTCCGCTGTTGTAACTGAACATTTGAGACTGGATAATTTATCATGAACAGATCTACTTGGCATACCATCTAGTAGAGACTAGTAAGTTGAAGCACAGGTGCACATATGGCAAAGGTCTTCATGCTCTATCTTCCCGTTAGTGGAAGGCAGAAGGGTAGGGAACACATGAAACTGAGAGAAAAAGGGCTTCCCTCCCCCTTTTTTATAACTCTCCCCTCCTGTGTAATAGTGGCATGAATCTACGCATGAGGTCAGTGCCCTCATGACCAAATATCTCAATAGTCCTGCCTTTTAATAATGTTACAGTGGCAATGAAGTTTCTACCTGAGTTTGGAATGGGGACATTCTAACACTTGCAGCAATTGTCACTGACTTAGGATGTTGATCTAGTTGACATTTGTTTTTGTTAGGATAAATTGAAAAGGTTATTACACAACTAGTCAAATCTAGGTAATACACGTTAGTCTCTTTCCTAGTGAAGTATTGTTCTTATTGTTATGTATTTTAGTTTCACAAGCAGCAAGTTCTGGGTAATACTTTGCTTATCTGAGGCTCTAACTCAGTTTCTGAGGAGTGTTAGTATGAAACTGTCAACTGAATTGCAGTAAAAATCCCTTAACAAATTATTTAATCTTACAAATGTCATTTTCAAATAAAAAATGTGCTGAGTTCCACAGTTCGTGTGTACACGTGAACGTGTTCATCTATATATTTTGAGAATATGATGATATAACATTCAGTTTATTCATAATTATTCATTTCTATTAAGCAATGTTAAAAGACTAGGTAAAGGCTGAATACATTTTACTTTAAGCCACTTAACAGGTTTTTGAAAATGTCAAGTGAGAACTATGTGTAAATTATTTTGAAACTTACATTATTCTAAATTCTACTGCAAGTAGATACAATACCCATATTATTTTGCACAGAATTAAATAAAATTAATGTAAATTTTATGACCATAAAACAACCATACAGAATCAGCTACGAAAGATTTATGAAGTTAACAGGATGGATCTAGCTTAATATATTTAAAAAAGTAAAAGTACTTTGAGATGCCAAAGACAGAAATATCTGTTTTTTTGCACAGAGTTATAGGAAAATTATGATTAAACCTGCACATCAGCCAAGACCGGCAATGTAATTTGTAGGTCTTAGTGTAGAATAAAATTATGAGGACCTTTTTCAGAAATTAAACAGTTCAGGTCTGAAGGTGTAGTAGAATGATAGATCACTGCCCTAGCATGTATAAGACCTGGATTTGATTCCTGGCACAACAGTAAATAAATAAATGAGCAAATAAACAATAAGAATTTCTTGACTGCTACATTAAAGCAGCAGATGAATGCCCAGGTGCTCCGAGCACATGGCCCTGTTCGCTACCCGAATGTTATACCCAGGAAGCCTGCCCCAGGACCTCCTGATCCGTCCTAGAGAACATAGGGAAAACCTTCTTCTACTCAAGACCTATTTTTTAACCACACAATATCCTTCCAGGCTGCTCTATCTTTAAGTCTTTTCAATCCCCAAATATTTTGTGTTGGTACCTTTCTTTGAACAGTTCAAATTGTCTAGGTTTTATGTCAATCTTATTCAATCCTGCATCCTCCTGTAAGTGATTTTTGTTAAGTACAAGAAAGCAAGGACATTTTCTACCAGTGGCTTTCAACTATTGTACCTGAATGTAAGAGAAAATATATATTCATATAAGTTGTATGCACTGTACAATTATTTATTTAAATATTAACAAATATAACATTAACTGTTTCAATTGAGTGTGTTATATCAAACTGTTTTGGGTTCACTATACATTTTCCTGACTAATTAATAATAAAACTGAATGATCTAGTTGTCATAATTTATTCCTATTAACGATTTCAACAGTGGCTTTATAATCTAAGAAATGTAATGGAAATGAATTCCTCTATTGTCATCTGAAAATGTAATTTCTCACTGGGTTATATGGCACATCATTTGCTTTTCTTTGTGTTGTGTCATTCCATGTGTGTTTAAATTATCTTATGAATTGTTCATAAGATGAAACATAACTACACTTACATAAGGCAGCGATTTAGAATAAGTAAAACATTAAAGATATTAAGCTTTATAAAAAGTTTAAATAGTATTGACTATAAAGAGGAGTAATGCATAAAACTATTCCTCTTGTCATCTAAATGCCAGAAGGTAAATGAATTTAAAAGTAAAATATGCTGTATTTTTCTCAATGACTTATGACTGTAGATACTTGTAATGTTTTAATTGTGCATTATCTATTCTTTTTCTGTGGTTAAAAAACTACAAAATGTGTGTAGTGAGAAATAAAAATAAGTTTGCTTTTAAGTTTTCAATTACAAAGACAGTTTATTTTAGATTATGAGAAAAATTCAGAAGAAATTAATTTTAGCTTATTATGCCAAATGCAAATTATGTAACTCTATTTCAAATTACAATTCCAGCATGCAGTATTGTAAATTGAATTTAATATCGACAATCCCAAAATAACTATGCATATGTTCAGTTTTGGAAGTTTTAAGTCCTAACCAATGTACTATGCAATATCATTTTAAATGTAATATTTTAAATTAAAAAATTATGTATATCTAGTAAAATGCAAGGATACATTTTTAAAGTTTATGATTATGCTTTCAGATAGTTAAAGAATTAATTTCTAGAGCTTGGGAGATAAATGAGTAGTAGAGACATTGCCTAGGATGTGTTAGACCCTGAGTTCAAATTCCAGCACTGAAAGAAAATTCTAGATAAGTAAATATTTCATAAAATAATTTAACTTCTTGGCTTCATTTTTCTCATTGTGATGTAACTCTGTTTTCTATTTCATTAATTTATTTTCTTAACTGTGGTATTTCTCCTTTTAAATTCTGGGCTCATCATTTTGTATTTTTACTAAGTTGTAAATTTGGATGCATGGCTCGAATATTACATTCTTCTACTTTGCTAACATAAAGATGTTATAAATGCTTCAATGTGTACCACTTTATATATGTCATGTGAGTTTTCTTAAGTGGTATTTTCTTTAGCATTTTTAAGGATTGAGAAGTATGTTTCGATCATTCTCATTACTGTTTTTTCTTGCTTTTGCATTTATTTTATATAAAAAGCAGGAGGTCTCCAAGGTTTTTGAAAAAAACTTTTTACTTGTTATATTGACAGTTGATTTGTCATTTTTTGTAAGTATTTCATGTATGTACATGACTATACACATATTTAGTTATATGTGTATATATGCATATATTCATTTTAATCCTTTAATGAATCTCTTTATATTTCATATATATATTCTGATTTTTTTATTTGCTTGATGTTTCAATTTATAAGAAAAATAGTTGAATTTAATAATATAGTAGACGTGTAACATTCTCCTGTTATTTAATAAGCCTGGATTTTGGAGTTATTTTGGGGTAACATCAAGTTTAGAATTGCTATCCTTTCCAGTGTATTGAATACTTAACGAGTATACACTGACATCTTCATTTCTACCAAATTTCTGTGTACATGACAAAATATCTGATTGACGATGACTTTTTCTGATGTTCCTAGGACTTTGAAATTACATGCTCCTTTTAATAGGAATTATCCTGTGTGAAATCTTGAGGACATCTTCAGAGAATAAGCTTGCAACATGGGTTTTTAGGTACTTTGTCCAAGTATCCACTCAGAAATAGGATTATTTGAATCTAAATATTCTACTTAGATTTTGTATCAGTTACTATCTTAAGCACTTTCTCACTGGTGAAACAAATACATAATGCAAGCAATTTAAAGGAGACACGGTTTATTTTGCCTCACAGTTTATGTGGGTTCTTTCCATGGTCAGCTGGCTCCAAGGCAGAAACTACACGCTAGAATATGGAAAAGGAAAGTTGCTCACATCATGGTGACAAGGAAACAGAGAATGAAGGGAAGAGCTAGGGACATGAGTTCATCCTCCCAGGTTATGCCCCAGTAACCCTTCTCTGCCAGTCTCCACCTCCAAACAACACGGTCAGCTATGAACTCCTCACTGAATGAATTCACTGATGAATATAGCTCTCCCATAACCCAGTCAGCTTCTGAAAGCCCCACCTTTGAGCATAAGAACATTTTATATCTAAGTTATATCATTCACATCCTGGCCCCCAAAAGCTTGTGTTTGTCTTTCTACTTAGAAAACATATAGCCTATCTCTAATAGTTGATCTGTCTTAACAGGACTGGAATTTTTAAAAATCTTAATCTAAATCCTTTTCTGAGGCTCAAGGCAAATTTTAACGGTGAGGCCCTGTATAAATAAAAAAGGAAGCTAGACACTTCTAACATGCAATGCTATACTATAAATGTTTTATTTAAAAAAAAAGAATAGAGAAATAGAAACAACTGTGCAAAGCAAAACTGAAACTCAGCAGAGGAAATATTGTATTTCATAGCTCTATGTCTGACACCCAGGGCAGGCTGAGGTGAGCTGTGAACTTTAGAGTTGGACAACCTAGACTCCATGGCTGTGCTGCTTAAAGTCCACCTGGTCTCCCTTTTGAGCTGGTTCCACTCATTATCTGATCTGTGGCTTTTCTTAGCAGATGTTCTCTATTCCTGGCATCTCAAACTTTTGGAGTCTCTGCTGTACCTTTTATTTCACTCTCAGAGGTGTACTCTATGTAGGATTCTTAGGGCCTTTCAGCAAGGACAAAGACACTGTCACATATATATATATATATTTTTTTTTCCTTGTTTCAAATCTCTGTAACCTCATAACTATTGAATTCCTGTATGGCTAAAAAAACTAGTACTGCATGAATTGTGCCAAGGTCTCCCATTGGTTTGAGCAGGAGCCAGACCCCCTTGGTTGATACCAAATTGGTCCCTGAGTGATTGCATGGCTGAGCATCACAAAATGAATCTTGGGGAACCAGTTTCCTAGGCACGAGGTCCTGGGCTGTCTTTTTAAATGAAAACTTTATACTTTATACCATTAAATACCTATTGGACTTGGGGTCTTGCTGATTCTTACAATATCTTTAAGTCATCTTTTTATTATCTTGATGTTAAGTAATTTCTTTATTTGCAATATTATTCTTGTTAGCAATCAAGCCCTCCTTGGCCTCAACTATATATGTTGAGAAATGTCATTTTTTTTAAATCAACCTGCCTGAATCATATGTGTTTTATAAAACAAACTCATGTTCTCAAATGCTATTGTTAAGCCTAACCAGACCACTCTAAAGTAGTACATTACAATACTCCCTTGAAAAATAGCAGCTTTATTCATGTCTGTGGCTTTATAATGGAAAGTGACAAAATTTAACTGCATTAAACCACTACGTTTGATGTAGTAATGTTTGAAAGCACATTTGCATTCTTAGTTCTCTAATATAAATCTCCCATTATTTTAATTTTAAAATTGACAAGAAAGAAAATGGTTGAATTTTTTTCATGAGTTTTCAAATTTCCCACAGTGAGTATTGTAAAACTGACCATTTTATCTGGTGAGAAGCTCAGACCCATTTGAAATTCAACTGTTCATAAGTAAGTAAGTTCATATAACATACTTCCTTCTTTTTAAAATCTTTTTCATTGTTTCTATTTTTTGTGGATGCATTTTCCTGATCCAAATGTTTTATTTTTAAAAATTTTTATTACTATATGTTTGCAGTACATAATGAATACATTCATCATTGGGAAATAGTGTATGTATAATACATCTTATTCTTTTTTTCTCCTTTTTCCTCCATACCCCACCCCATTTTTCCCAGCATGGGATCAATGTATTTATCTTGTAAGCCCTTATAAAATTAATTAGCATACTTATAGATAAACAGTCAGATTAAAGACATGTAAAACATGTAAGGAAATTATATTAACTCAATCTACACTTTTAGATACATTGTTCATGCTGGATTATAAAATTTTTCATCTATTTTTTGTCATTATTTTATTCTAGGAACTTTTAACTAAATTTTACTAGTAATTTAAAGGTTGTGGTATGCCATAAAGTAAAGTGAAAAGTAAAGTAATGCCATTATTACTGGTCAAGACAACAAATGAAGTGGTTTAGTAGGAAATTCTGAAAATATCTAAAGGGATTTTATTCATGTCAAAATGCTTACTATATTTATTATTAATTTTAATATCAGTTTATATTATATAAAAGCTCATGCTATTAAATCAATGGCTCAAAGTAATTAGGAGCTTGAAATGAATTTCATACTTTAGCAGCATTGTGGCATTTTTACTTTTTTAACTGGAATGAACTTTAAAATTTCTTTTCATTAAGTCACAGAAGATGATAAATTAAATTTCAGTTGTTTTACTTGTAAGTATAAATAAGTATTCACAATAAATTCACTGAACAAATGAAGAGTATTTTTCTCTAAAGCTCCCTAAATTATATAAAAGGTCAGGGACTATGATGAATTAACATTAAAAAAAATCAGTATATTTAATTTTAACTGAGTAGTTCTCAATATATTTTATCATTCTGTTTTGGGGGTTGTGATAAAGAGTGAGGTAGGGAATGATTACTGTTTCTAAGAATCAGATTTTTTTCCTCTGTATTTATTCCTTGGTCAGTTCTCTTCCCAAAAGTATGTCATTGTTCAGGAATGGCTAATCAGAGTTCTTTGTAATTGCAACAATTGAAAAAAACAAATACTTCATATTAGTAGATTAGTTAAAATCCGATTTGCTTTTGAACACTAAATGAAAACTAAAATATAAGTAGTTGGTCAACTTCATTCCAGTACTTTAACATTTTGAGTTGTCCTAACTCAGAAATTTATTTTCATCTTCCTGATTTCATACTTATTTTCTTTCTTTTTTGTTTGTATCCTTTCCTCAAATAATAATTATAATTATGTAACACTGACTTTGTATTTTGAGCAATGGAACAAAATGGCTGAAAATGTAGGTTAATCTGCAATGTGAAAGTTTTTGGAATTTTAAATCTAGGTTTGATACACTTACATTTATTTAATTTTCTCGAGATTTCTTATATAAATTATTAGAAACCTTATTTGAGCATTTTTTGCTATTAAACCTGGTACTGTTAGAGATTTCATTAGTTCTAATCATAGCTAATTTATTTAAATTCCCAAGAAACTTTCCTAATAGGCTTGGAACTATTATATTGTGCCTAGTTAATTACTTTTTAGGAAAAATGAGCAACGAGGGGCCCACATGGTAGTTTAGCAAATGGATACATTTGTCACCCAGATGTTCTAGTCTGGAGAAGAAAGTGTCTTATGTCTTGGCAATGCTGGTCAATCTCCAATGGCTTAGTTTTAAAAAGCCACAGCATAACTTGGGACTGGCATTGTGATAAATGCTCTAGCGGCCACACAGTAGACTTCTTCACATTAAAAAAAAAAAAATAGGGTCATGTTTAAATATCGGAATTTTCAGGAAAAAATCTTCAGTCTGAGTTTAATAATCAAAGAAAATATTCTGGTCTACAGAGTTATTCTTCAGCTACATCATTGCTGTGCTTTTTGTGTTAGGCCTCAAAGACACCTAAGGTCAGTGGGTGAGTTGAGGCTAGAATGCTTGAGGTTCATTGCAGGCCGTGTGTGAGTAGGATAACTTCCATGATAGAGACTGCATTTGTCTCTCTCAGAGGGGGCATTCATTTCCAATATTTTGCTCAAATGGGACACATGAATGTGAATCTTTTGAATAAGTAGAAAGCAACTATAGGGATTAGCGGCCATCATAATAGCCTTACATGTTGCACATTTGGACCTTTATGAAAAATTTAAAAGTGAACTAAATGGCTCTACTGATGCCTGAATAAAGACAATTACTGAGAGACTTAAGAGAAAGAACAGAAATGTGTTAAAAGATATTCTTCAGCACATTAAAATACTAGAGTTTATTTCGGTAAACATCAATCCCAAAATTGGTCAGCATCAAACAGCAAGTAGTTCTAAACCCTACCGCAGTAGTGAAATGGGAAGACATTTATAAGATGTTCTCAGAAACAGGACAATGAAAATATGTGATTAGTGAAACTGAAACAATAGCCTTAAAATCCCTACTTTGAGCTGGCAGTTTTTGATTGGTTAAGCTTATCGTTTGCTTAGTCCTAGGATGTGACCTTTTACACTAGAGTTTCAGTTTTCTTATTCAAGAACCCAAGATGCAAGAGCGGCCTCAGGATAGATAACTCTTAATTATGTTATCAAAACATAATTGACATATTATAATTTATGAAATAAAAATGGTGTTTCAATACATGTATTCATCGTACAATGGTCAAATCAGGGTAATTAGTGTATCCATTTCTTCTAACATTTATCATTTCCTTGTAATAAAAATACTTAAAATTGTCTCATAACTATTTTGAAATACATAATACAGTATTATTAATATAGTCACACTCCTGTGTTACAGAACACCACAATCTAACCCTCTAATTTAACTGTAACATTTTATTCATTGACGAATCACTCCTTAACTTTTCTCTCTGCATACTCAAATCCTTGGAAACTTCTGTTCATTCTCTGTTTCTGTGAGGTCACAGTTCGTAGGTTCTGCATGTGAGTAAGATCATGCAGTGCTCATCTTTCTGTGCGTGGCTCATGTCACTCACTATTATGTCTTCCATAGTTACGCATGTTGACTTATTGACAGAATTTCATCTTTTTAAATAACCAAAGAATATTCCTTTGTGTATATGTGACATTTTCTTTATCTACACACCTACTGATAAATACCTAGTTTGACTATGTTTCTTGATTATTGTGAACAATTCTGTGATAAATATCAGTGTATAGACATCTCTGGTGACTTCATTTAAATTTTTTCTATCTTCATTCCAACAGCTCACTTTTTATTGTCATTAAAATGCTAGCTTATCAATTGTCCCATGGAAACAATACTATTGGGAAAGATGGAAGTATATATAATAAGTAATAGTTACTGCACAGCAATGCTGCTAATGAACCTTTGCCATCTTGACTTCATTTACTGAATAGATTGCAGCAGTCATACTAGTCCACTTCCTTTCTTCTGCTATAATGGGAAGACAGAAAATTAGATGTTTATTCAAGATGTTTCTATTGGTAAATGGCCACTAGGTATTTGAAAAACTATTCAACTACTCTAGTCATCAGAGAAATACAAATTAAAGTTAAAGAGCTGTGGATAAGATTCGCAGATCTGGGGAGATGAAGGGGTTCTGGAAAGTAGTACCTGCCCTCCAGGATCAGTCTCAGCAGATACCACTTGTTCTCTCAGAATGGTATACCCCCATTTCATACAGGATGACTCCTTAGGCTCCAAACATCCATTTCCTGGCCAAGAATATTTCAGAAACTTTGTTCCATAGTATGCAGCTACCTGGGGGCCAGCTTCTACACGGGGAATGAACCTGGTCGCCCACAAAAATTGCTGACCCTAATGTAGGCTTTGCCATCCAGCAGTATGTTTTTGAGTTTCAGGTCCCAGTCAACAATGCCTTGTCCTTGGCAGTGGTACACAGTGCCCATGGTCTGCATAAATAGTGTCAGGGGACCTCCTCCCTCAGGCCATTGGCCTCCCAGATTTATTGTCCCAAGTCTCCTTGACCTGTATGCTCCTGGACCAGGTACACTTTATTATGGGTTTCAATTACCCCCAACAACTTGGTGACACTGGGGTGATATAGATCCTTTAAGATCTCCACCTCAAATGCAAGGGAGCTGGACTTCTGTCTATTCTTCAACAGCCCTTTAATTGTCTCAGGATGGAGATGCTTGGCCAGTGTTTCCTGGGGAAACCTTGTCTGGCCAAGGATCCTGGATACTCCCTGCATGAGAGGAGCTGGCAGTAAGGCTCAGCCACAAGGATACCTTGCTATGCTCATCACTGAAACTTTGTGTCGTGATGTAGCAAAATTACACAATCTCCAAAGCAAACCGATCTCTCAACCACCACACATGCCATATATGAGTATCAGAGGTCACCAACAAAGATCTCAAGTGGACATATGCCCCAGCTCAGCCATGGCCTTCTGTGCCTAACCTTTGGAGGGATCTCACTTTGGTTCTTTGTGAAGTTAAAGCCTGAACTGAGCCAGTCACAGCTGGCCGTAACCCATAAATGTTACCTCACTTTTTGACCTCCAGGATGTTTTTTTCTTATAATAATAATTTAAAAAGCTACAAAATTTCTTGCTAATGTGGGTTTTGCAGATTGATACTTAATTTTCTTTAGAAATTAGCATCCATAGGATGTTTCAAAATTAAAATAAATTGATGGCTTAATAATAATGATTTTTCTTGTACTTTTTTCATAAGAAATTAATCCCTGTGTCCTATAACACATACTCAGCATTCATCACCCCACTGTGGGCAATCAGAATTCATATCATTTATAGTGTTAAAATATGGCACTGAGTGTTTATTTCGATACCTTTCAACACCCTGGCTTGAGCTCTCTGGAAATGAGCTAATTGTTATACAGTTATGCATATCAATAGATTTTTGTAATGTGTTTGTTAACTTTGGTAGTTACTTCAATCTCTCAACAGCACCATTTCTCAATATTTAAAAGGAGGTAGGGCTGTCGTAAAGAATTGGTATATGGCCTAACTACATACATGTATATAGCTGTGTGACTCATCATAAAAGTTTTTCTTACTTTACCACCCTTCTTGAAGTACTAACTAATTCATTCTGGCATTTTTTAAACTTTTTTTTCTTAAAAGTAAACTAAATTCCATTTCAAAAATAATGATTAGCAATCCCAACTCTCTTTAGTCACAATCTCTGTAATATTTAAGGCAACTGTATGTCAATGTTCTATTCATCACTACTAGCAAAAACGAAGAAACAAACCAAAATAAAATTTCTTTTAAAAATTATTTTTACTAGTACATGTCTGCAGTACATAATGAGTACATCCATTGCAGGAGGTGGTACATGCATACATGTACATAACACACTTTAATTCTTTGTACATTGTTGTTTTAGTTACTTTTCTCTCATTGATGAGACAAAATAACCAACACCATAACTTAAGGGAGTAAAGGTTTATTTAGCTCACAGTTTGTGGATGCTTCAGTCCATAATCAGGCCTGGTGAGGGGCAACAGTTCAAGGCTTCAGAAGACAGCAAAAGCAGCCACGGGGAGGGAGGTAGAGAGACAGAACCAGAAGCTTTTTTCTGTCTTTTGTGTTGTATCCGGTCTATGAGAATTACGACAGTGTCAGTTCGGTAAGTCGAATGATCCTACAACCATCCACCCTTAATACCAACACCCTGAATCCCAGTTTTGCACTATGAATCAGCCAAACTCTAGATTCAGCCACCTCCAAAAACTCTAAAGCTACGTGAGGCTTTGGGGGGACATCTAGACACAAACCATAACAAGCCTGTTAGTCAGCTGGCTGTCACTATCACAAATACTTGAGATAATTAACTAATGAAGGAGAAAGGTTTATTTTGGCTCCCAGTTTTAGAGTTTTTTGTCTATGATAAGTTGACTCCAATTGTTTGAGTCTGTGGTCGAACAGCACATCATGGTGGGAGTGTGTGGCAGATAAAAAATTACACTCACCTCATAACCAGCATAAAAGAGAGAGAAAGGAGCAGAATCCCAGTGTCCTTTAAGGATATAGCCTGGTCAGCTAATCATTTCTCAGTGGACCTCAGTTGTTGAAGTTTCCACCTCCTTTGAACAGTATCAAAGTGCAGCCTGAGCATTTAATCCATGAGTATTTTGAAGATTTTCTACATCCAAACTATACCGCTTAATAGACCTGAAATTCATACTGCAAAGAAGTGTGATTGGTCTTAAGGAGCCTCAACCAGCTTTTATTGTTACTGGCAGTCATGGCGTTTGATGTTACAGTACAATATGTTTTAAATTCACAGTGGTGCCAAAGTGATACAAATTCAGCAGAAATCATACATTAAATTTTTAATTTTGACACTTTATGACCTAGCAATATGCAGTACAACACTCTTTTGCAGCGCTGAGCAGGAGCACTGAGTCAGAGTTCCCAATCTCTCATGAGATCGTAAGTGGAGGCAAAATTCTTCAATGCCCTGTGTTGTCGATGGTTTTTAGATTCTGTGTTTTTTCCATCACACTGCATCTAAAAGAGCACATGTTTTTGTACATGATGTCCAACACTTTCTTATAAAAGCTCTGTGCTAGATGATTTTTCCTAACTCCATGTTAATGCAAGTGTTCCAAATGTGTTTAAAGTAGACTAGGCAAAGCCATGATGTAGATTAGATGTATTAGATGCACTTTATTTACAGGGAACATTTTCAACTCACACTGGATTGATTAGATCTAACCTTATCATACACTGAGAAGCACCTGTGTGGGAAAGATTGATCTTTCTTTTAGTTCTAATGTTTAAAACTGTACAAATTGGGAATTGCAGAACTTAAGGAATGAAGTGAACATTCCTGCATTCAGAAGCATCCTCAGGTCTTACACTGCTCATAGGAAGAGCATAAGAAAATTCTAATGATTAGATTGAAAATTAACATCAGTTGATATACAACTTTAGTGAAAAGTAAGGATTGGATTTTTTTAAAGATTTACTATTATAGGAATAAAGGGTTTTTTTTTTTTGGTATATTTGGCAACAGGGTCCCAAAAATCATGCAGTTTGAAGGGTCACTGTCATGATTTCCAATTCAACCATAAGCACATAGATTGTCTCTATGACAAAAACAGAATTAATCTCTCTGAGCTCCGGTTTCCTCATCTATACAATACACCTTGATTAGTCACTGAAAAACAAATTCCCTGCCAAAAAATTAAAAGAGTAGCAATGTTTCTTGTCTTCTTTTAAATTGCCATATAAATTAATTTTATTACAGTTTGAAGTGATTTCACATATAAAAATATTTCTATTTTTCTAGAGAATTGTTGTGAATTTTTTCCAAGGGAATGTTGTTTTAGACCATAATTGTTGCATTCAAGAGCCATTGACATAATCAGATTATTTGTACTAATTACATGGTATTCTTGGAAGCAGAGATTCTAACAGAATATAGTAAAGGCACCTTTAGAATACAGAATTTCCAAAACTTGGTGTCAAGTCAATCTTCTGCTTCTTCTTCATTTCACAGATTTTTGAAGAAATTGTATCCCATCATGGATATCTGAAGACTCAATTACTATTTTTTTATGGTGTGTGTGTGTGTGTGTGTGTGTGTGTGTGTGACTAAGTCTCTTTTGAACATAGAATATGAGTTCTTTAAGGACAGACATTCATTTTAACTGTAAGCATCTCATGACTATTTTTTTGGATGAATATCTTACAACCATAAGAGAAATAAAACATTGTCTAGGAATATGACAATAAAAAAGTCATTTATCTTTTAGCTAGCATCAAAACACTCTTTTAAAAACTCCTTTTCCCAGAATCTATACATTTTCATAGTATGTCTTTCTAACCTTTATAGAAATCTTAGCCATACATGAAAAATATAATTCTTCCTAAATGAAATTTTGTATTAAAATATTATAACTACATACCTTAATGCCATGTTAAAAACCAAAATAAAGTTCAGTCTCTTTAGAGTAACATCTAATTTACTATTAGGATTTTTTTTTTTTTTTTTTTTTTTTTTTTTTTTTTTTTTTTTTTGGCGGCACCGGGGATTGAACTCACAACCTCACACCTGCCAGACAGGCGCTTGAACCACTGAGCCAAACTCCCGGCCCTACTATTAGGATATTTTAACAATTGTATTTTATCTGAAATCTCCAAGACATTTATAAAAGTCAACATTTTTTTCAGATATGATACTCAATTTCACTTAAGAATATTCATAAAGCTAGGCGTGGTGGCGCACACCTTTAATCCCAGCACTCGGGAGGCTGAGGTAGGTGGAGTGCTATGAGTTCGAGGCCAGCTTGGGCTACAATGCAAGTGCAAGGCTGGCCTGAGCTACATAGTGTGACACTGTCTCAAAACGCTAGGGCTGGGAGTTTGGCTCAGTGGCTTAAGCACCTGTCTGGCAGGCATAAGGCTATAAGTTTGATCCCTAATGCTGAAAAAAAAAAAAAAAAGAAAGAAAAGAATATTCATAAACTGTACAAGCGTTAAATTGCATTTGGAAACTGTAGTGTTTTTTTTTTTCACAACTGTTGACC
>RJWM01039028.1:0-16382 GCA_004363535.1 Dasyprocta punctata | reverse complement strand
TATAATGTTTTTCAAGAAGTATAATTTTATGGATTGCCACTTTACAATAGTAAGACAAAGATAATGAAGGTTAGCAATTTTTACATCAGGAATCACAATTATGGGGTCTTTTTGTTTCAACTCTCCCCTACCAAAAAAAAGTGTGCAGGAATTTCCAAACATTCAAGACTCAGAGTAAAAATTTTAGCATCCTGGAAAAAAAAAAGTCATTTCCTCCTAAATCATACTTCTTTCACAAGTGGTTCTGAAGTTTGCTAAGAGGACAGAAATGGAGAAGATGGATATTTATGGCTCCTAGTTTTTAAAAAATTAGAAAGTAATGTCGCTTTTCCAAAATATGAAAACAGAACAGAAATAAAAAGTTATTACTGTATTCTACACTGAAGCCTGAGTGTTAGACTCTGTCAAGGGCACGGCTGACCCAGTTCAAGAGATGACAGGCAGGTGGGGACATGGAGGGTAGAGGCAGATGGCTGTGCTGGTCAGGACTTGTTGCCTTGGAAAGGACACACATGCCTGGAATCCAGAACAAGCTGAGCAGCCAGATCTGGGGAGGGATGGTACTGATGCTGCTGAGAACTGGTCAGTTTTTTTCCTGTCTGTACTTTTTGTTGTGTTCCTTGAAACCAGGTACATGTTAAATTGCTTCTAAATAAACCCAATACAGTATATCTGTAAGAATAACACCCAAGTCCTTCATGGTCCTTGAGCACCAATCACAAGTCTCCAAATTCCACAGTTCTGTCCCAGCTCATCTCTCCTAGCTGCGCACGCCTCCAACTTGGCCAGGATGGGATACCTTTGGGTTTGCCTACCTGTGTGATCCCTGCAGCTTCAAGAAGTCATAGGGGATCCAAAGCCTGGAGCAACCTGGAATTCCAAGCCCAGAGGAACAAAGAGATGAATACCAGCAGTGGATTCCAGGACAGGGGAACAATACAGGTACCCAGTGAAGAAAACTGGGGCAAAATCAGGCGGCTTAATTACAGGAAAAGAAGCCACTGGATATGGGCCACAGAGCGAAGAGAGTGCTGGAGATTCAGTAGCACAGTCACCTTGTAGGCAATCATAAAGATAGTCTGACTTTTAATTAATTAGCTCAGAGCTTAATTAACTAAACCACTGGGGAGCTTGCTTAAAATACAGTTACCAGGCCTCCCTAAGAGTCACAGAGATTCCTAACATCTGTGGGCCTGAGCTCAAGGATCTGTACAACTCTGGGAAGTGTAGGATGAGGGGGCCACTTTGTTCTTCTGTTGGGGAAGATTGACTACCGAATTCTGTTTGCCCTGATCTTCATGTTAAAATTCTTCCTCAGTTGAATCAAACGGAAGTGATGAGAGACCTCGTGTGAATATATCCCGTGTGATGCATCCCACTGTTTCCAGGGAGATGCTGAGCATGGGCGG
This sequence comes from Dasyprocta punctata, assembly GCA_004363535.1. Classification (NCBI taxonomy): domain Eukaryota; kingdom Metazoa; phylum Chordata; class Mammalia; order Rodentia; family Dasyproctidae; genus Dasyprocta; species Dasyprocta punctata. Next base: position 14,973 of record RJWM01039028.1, on the reverse strand, counting down.
AGGCTGACTCACTCCTTGCCAGTTTTCCTGTATCCTTTTTCCACTCTGACCCCAGCCGCAAGGTCAGGTTGTCCCAGGCTCTGGTGCAATCCCAACAGCCAGTCTCAGCCCCACCCTCACCTCACTGGGGCTGATAATTAAGTCATCTCTTCCAGACCAGTCATCCAGGGTTCAGCCATTCCTTCTCCTGATAGTTCCCTGAAAGTGCCCCAAAGCTAGCGTGCCAAAGATGAGAAACAAAAAATCTCCAAGTGCCACTATCTTGCATGCTCTCCTGTATTGAGAGAGGGATACGCTATTGCTGCACTTTCCTTACTATTTTCTTTCCCTTGTTCAGAAACAAGTGTCTAGTGAGCACCCACTGTATACCAGGCTACCAAAATGAGACTGTCCTTCGATTCCAAGGAATCTTCAGTTCTCCACAGTAGTACTGGCTATATTGGCTTTTTTTTTTTCCTTGAAACAAGTTCTCACTATGCAGTTCAGGCTGTCCTTGAACTCACTTTGGAGTCCAGGCTGGTCTCGAACTCGCAAGGATCCTCCTACCTCAGCCTCCCAAGTGATCGGATTACAGGTGTGCACCACCATGCCTGGCTCACTGTACGGGCTTTTAAATTTTTTTTTCATTTTCACTTTAAGAGCACTCTTTTTTAAAAAAAAAGTAATTGGTACTTTGTCATATAACTTAGAATTCATTATTATATTAGTAAATATTTATCAAGTAAGGCCAAATGATATCATGTTATAGTGAACTATGAAGGGTCCAATAAGTTAAATAGATCTAAGTGCTTAGAACACTCAGTATTTGGTTATTAAAACTCAAAGGATCCTTGTAGCAATCAGAACCACTTTCTCATTATGTTCACGGGTCCCATTTTGTACCTACCCACTTGTCAAAGTTCATTTATTATGAATGTAGCAAGTCAATGAACATAACAAACATCCATAGTTCTTGTTCTAGCAAGTACACAATTAGATGTTCGTGTAATGCAGGTTTCCAAGATGTGGCAGTGCTACCTTCACTTTTGAGCAAACAAGACAGTCTCACAGAGTTACTAAGTGGCATTTCATTAAACTCCACATTTCAAGAGTGCTCCAGGGAAGAGTTTAAAATTAACAGTGAGGTGTGATTATTCTAAGCTGGCAAAGTTAGCAGACATTCTCTTCATTAACACTGACCCAAAAAGTCAAAGACAAAAAATGTAAAACTGGATTTGAGATCACATCTTCCTATTGTTACACTCAGTGTGACCAATTACTTTTATGACAACAGTATCATCTATTATAGTAAATTAATGTTGTTTACTTGAGCAATATTAATTTGCAGTACTTTGAGGGCTTCATTCATATTGGCTTTGTTTTTGTAATGGCTTGGATTTATTTGGTGTTTGCTACATGCCAGACTCCATGATCATCATTTTTCATGGATTAGCTACTTAAGCTGCACAACTATACTCTTACACTCTATGACTACTCTAAGTAGTTTCTACCTGCCTGTTACTAGTGAGTAAACTGAAGCCTGGGGTTACACATCGAATAAGTGGTGGGTCTAGACAGTAATGGCAAACTTCTACAGACTGAGTGCTGAAACTACAACCCCAAACTCACTTATTTATTGCAAAGTGCCAACACTGCAATTAAAACTGAATACCAAGGTTTCAGTTTAGAGAAAAAAAGCAATTGTTATCCAATGCTCAGCTGCTCGGGTGACTTGGCTCAAGTACCAACAGAGAGGACTCTGTGTGCCCACTGCACCCACTGCGATACATGTGCCATAGGTTTGCCTGTGAGGATTTTAACCCAAGAACCTGAGTACTTAACATGAAACTGTACTGGATTATCACTATATAGAATATATACATATGCACACCTTTGTCTATGAAATTATGTAAATACAATGCAGAAAAGTTTATGCTGTATAGCTTTGTACTTTCACATTATTTGTATAGTCACAATATAAGCATTTAATTCAATATTCAACTTGTGAGGATTTGTTTTATAACTTAAAAGAAAGAAAACAAGAGAGAGTAGGGCAAAGAGAGAGTGTCAGTCTGTGTTCTATTCAAGTGAAAGAAATGCTGCTTTAGTCGGTTCTGCTCCAGGTAATGGGAACCAGCCTGAATTCCAGTAGCGACTTGCAGGAGGGAGTTCTGACACCAACATAGTGCTCCACCAAGTCTGCCTGACCCTCCACTCATTCCCCTATACCCCTCTGCACTACAGAGAACCTACTGTGTAGGAACCCCTGAACTCATCCCTACTCACTGAGCCACTGAACTTTCCCAGTACCTGCATTTCCCATAAAGTATTTTACTGTTAGTTTCCCATCTTGCCGTGTGAAAGGAATTCAGAATCACAGCTGACTTTGCATTCTGTGAACCCAGAGTATTGCTCTTCCCACTCCCACTCCCACCCCACCTTCTGCAGGCAGGTGGGTTCCCACACTCTCACAGCTGACACCTGGCTGTGGGCTCTCCATCTAGACCAGCTTCCCCATCCTCTCCTCATGCTCCTTCTTCCCCCTTCCCTGTCAGACACATGTTGCTAGGGTCCAGATGCTTTCCATTTGGCTCAGTGAATACAGTGTATACAATTTCACTGCTGAAGTCTCCAATCACCACGCCAGCATCACAGAAGTGGGTTGCATTATTAAGGCTGCCTTCCAGGGAGTCAGTAAGATACAAGCCGTGGGTGCTCTGTCCCTCTGGAGGGCTCATGTGCTGCAAGCCTGTCTTCACAATTGCAGAAAATATGAAGCATCGTTGCAAGTTTAATGAAACTAAATTTTGCATGTGAGTTGGGAATTAAATTGAAAGGATTCTCACCACCCAAAGGCCCCACCTTCTAATCCCATCACATTGTGGGTGAGAATTTCAACACACGAATTTTGGAGGGATGTAAACATTCAATCCACAGCATCCTTCTCCACAGCAGCTTTCTCCTATTAATTAATTAATAGCAGTAATTAATGGTGCCTTGCAGGACTCAAAGTATTTTTCTGACTTGATGTTATTCTAGTCATGATTCAAATTCTCCAAAAAGGTCAAACTGGGCTGGCTCTTCTACTGACAAGTCCAACAAGATTGCATGTGTTTAAATAGGACAGTTTCCTCAAAGGAAAGTTTGAATTGAAAACATCCCCCAAAGGCCTAGGCATTAAAGACTTAGTTGCCAGTTTGGTGCCTTTGGGGAAAGTAGACATTTTAGGAGGTGGGACCTAGAGAAAAGCCTTCACATCACTGGGGATGGCCAGCCTCTATTTTGCTTTTGCATCATGAAGTGAATAGTTTTGATTTACCCCATGCTCTCCACCATGATATTCTGCTTCTCCACTGACCCAAAAGCAACAGGGCCAACTTACCATGGACTAAACCTCTAAAACTGTGAGCTAAAATAAATCTTTCCTCATTACAAATTGATTATGTCGAGTATTTTTTTACAGTAATAGGGAGCTGATTAACACAACAGGAAAGGGATGCAGGTTAGACCAAAACAACAAGTTTCCACCGCAAGTACAAAAACTCATCTGAATCTGGCCACTGGTCAAAAGTATCATGGTAAAATATGCAAATGAAAAATGCCCAGAGATTCAGTGGAAACTTGCTTCTGTTCAGACATTAAATATCTCAGGCAGATCTTGAAGCCCACTCATCTGAGACTTATATAAAACATCACTGGTATTGTTTTAAAGCAGTCATGAAAGGGATCCAGACACTTTAGAAGGGAAGATGGGAAGAGGAGACACTCAGGAGTCTGGGCACTGGACACAGGGGCCAGTGCACCTCCCTCCCCACTCGCTCAGAGAGCACTGTGGAGCTTCTGGGTGAAACTCCTAAAGAATGTGGTGGTTACCACTTCACACACTGTCACACAGGGTCACCAGAAGTAACTAAAAAATGTCCTGGGGCTCAAAATGGCAAGGCCTCACAGGTGCCCCGAAACAGTGTGCTCACTGACAAATGAGAAACCTCATGCCCAACTCGTCAGATCAGAATTTATCTCTGACAGATTATTCCCTTTCCTGGAGATTTGACATTTGATTTCAGGGTTATGTTTCATGGTGCACTCTCTGTGGTTTGAATATGGTTTGTCCTCTTCAAAACTCATGTTAAGGTTTGATTGCCATTGTGGCAGTGTTGGGAGGTGGGGCCTTTAGGTCGTTAAGAAGAATTCATCCTCTTGAAGGAGCAGGTTCATTCTCACAAGAACAGGTTATTATAAATCGAGGTCACACAAACCTGTTTATCCTCCTGCTTTTCACAATGAGCTGCAGCATGATGCCTTCACCAAAAAACAAGCAGATGCAGAAGTACATACCATGCTCTTGGATTTCCTGGCCTCCAAAACTATGAGCCAATATAACCTCTCTTCTTTATAAGTCATCCTGTTTCCAGTATTCTGTCACAGCAACAAAAAACAAAGATAGCGCTTGAATGGTTCTAATACCTCTTATTTGATGTCTCAAATTTTTATTTAAGGATTTTTCCAGATCAAAGTTTTAAAATAACTTCCTCTCTTGTATGATATGTAAATTATATATAACTCATATATATATATATGTCTTACACTGTATATCATGTTATATAAAAAATCTCAAGTAAGTCCCCAAATTATTTTATAATCCTTTACTCACAAAAAATAAAGGAAAAGTTGGTAGTTTTGAAACTCCAAACAAGAATTCTTTGCCTCTTTAACTGAGATTTTCCCTCACTCATCATTTCCTTTGATAAAAATTATTCCTCGATTCCTTCCATTACTATTTTCTGCTTTCCATCAAAGGTTGATTATACCTCTTCACCTTTTTTCACTGCAACCTTCATGTTTTTACTTTTCCCACAATGTGAGTAATTTCCCAACAATAAGTTCATAAAACCTCAATTGTGGAGACTTCCCTCCACCAGTTACAGGTAGTTTATCACTAGCCAAATGGATGCCAGTGCTTTATCTATGTGTGTAAAGGACATACCCTAGAAAAAGACAGAAATATAATAATCCCTGAGGATTATTTCCCCTTTTCAAACAGGAAGAAAGAATTTCATCAAAGTGGTCTTGCCTGATACATCTGGTAATTAATGAACAGAGACAAAGGCTGTTTACCATACTAGTTGAGAGATAAATGTGTAGAGGAATGAAAGCAGATGAATATCCTCACTAACAATGGTGACCAATCAGATTTCCCAGAGCCAAACAGAGTCTGGATATTCAGAGAGAATTCTCTAAAGCTTTCCCTATGTTGCTAAACAATTGTCTCATGCAAGAAATAATTTACATCAACCAAGAGAACAGTTGGACCTTGCACCAAGGCATGGTGAGACAGATCACTTGCAAATGATAAATGAGCAGCAGGACCAGATACACTGATCTAAACCAGAAACATGGTGACATCCTCTCCTTAGTGAGCTCCAAGCACAATCTCTCCATGACCATATTTTATATTCAAAATTGTGCCCAGCCTGGCCACAACAGAGGCTCAATTCATTTGCTTGAAAGTATAAATAAGAAGTCATTATGAACAGTAGTACTGCCTTGAATTTTAGTTACATGCAATCTTGAGCCTGGACATTTCCCTTCTCTACATCTTGACATTAAAGGGAAACAAGAAAATATTTTTTCTCTTTTTAAATCGGAATTTCAAAAATGACTTCTTTTACCACCTCTTTGTTAAATGTTTCAATAAACATAATGTGAACTTTGGACACCATTTGAAGACAATCCATACTTTACTAAATCACTCTACCAAAACTTCCTTACCAATCCTTCCCTTTTCATTTTTGCAAAATTAAAATCACATGTGATCGGCTCTTCTTGCTTATCATGGCAGCTATCTTTACCGGTTACAGGTTTCATAATCATAATTTACAACAAAAGCATGTCACTATATTCTTGGCCCTAACTCAGCAAATCATTTTCCTATTGTTCACCCAAGTTAAAAGAACACCAGTGAATCAGCAGAAGACCAAAGAAGCTCTGTTTGCTATTAAGATTAGAACTGGAAGTTTGACTGAGAGAACAATCACTATAAAAGCTTACGTGACTCCCCCAGATAAAAAAGTGAGGTCAGCCCAGCAAAGGAAGTGGAGGATTACAAAAAATTCCAGGAGCAGGTGATTCATCATGGAGCCAGAACAAAGGTACTCAAATCATGTTCAAAAGTAAAGAAAAGAAAAACCAAGCAAACAAAAAGTACTCTACAGGACAAATTTAATCCATAAATATTTACTTTCAATAATTTATACCTTTCCTTTTAGCTAACTAGTATTTTGATATTTAACAGGAACAGAATTTTTCTTATAAATAACTTTAAACATTTTTATCCAATGAAAAGAGAGCAAGTGTACATAGTTTTTAAAAATCTAAACATAGAGTAGATTATCTCAGAATCCAAGACCTCTATCCCTCAGTAAGAAGAAAATGCTCCTGAGAGTGTATTCAATATCCTTCTAGAATTTTTCTTTGTATATGTACATACCCATTTATATGTACACATCTTTTTGATTGTTTACACAAATGAGAATACACACTGTTTTTTTTGCCTTTGCCATTTTTACTTGACCTCAGATCTCAGATGAATCCATCTTGACATATATAACCTACTTCATTATTTTTTGAAGAACTACACAGTTCTCTATTATATGAAAGTATCATAATTTATTTCCATGTAGAGACATTTCATAGTTTCTAGTTTTTTCTTTTTCTTATTATGAATAATGTTGTAACTATAACATTTTTTGATATTCGGGCCAACTGGAAGTTTCAGATTTCCTGAACAATCTTGATGAAATACAACAAAGTATATACAGCAAAATAATGTTTGTAGATTCCAAAAAGAGAGTTCACAAAACTTGGTATCTCATTCTTGATTTTTAAAAAATTCAATGAAGAAATTTTTTTTTCATTTTCATGCTTAACTGTAAAATAACAGAAGTGTTGCCATTAGAGTCGGAAAATGACAAAGTACCCACTCTTACCAGAGCTGGTTGGCATCCTCTAAAACAACTTGTCAGTGCAAAAGAAAGTAAGATTAAAATTGAACTAAGAGGTAAAATTACCATTATCTCTAGATGATGTATTATAGAATTTGAAAAATAAACAAGCAAAATCAACAGAAGAACTTTTAGGAACAATAAAGGCAGGCAGAGGATAGCTTTCATTTAGTGCTAGGGACTGGTGAATTGCTCTGCAGTGCAATCAGAACTACCCATCAAAACCCACTGAACCAATTCTCTTTCAGAGATTTAGCCCTCAGATACACGGCCCCATGGGTTTAGAAACACAGATACAGGCATGTAGATGTATACATAGACCTTTCATTAGACTGCTTTTATAATAGCAAAAGGCTGGAAACAACTGATACATCTATGAACTAGCATATGATAGAACTGCAAAATATTTTTTAAAGAATAACCAAAAACCTCATCTCGATAAGTTCTTCCAAGAAACAAAACCTAGAAAGGATGAGAAAAAGTTTTCTTTTTTCCCATATGCCTTTTCTACCATTTCAGCTTGTCATGTGCCCTCTCAAGGTGCAAGATTTAAAATGTAATTTACTTCTTGAATCACAGAAAAACTTTTTCTAATAGACAAATATACTTTCACAAAATCCTTGATCAAATCGAAAGACTGATTTTTAGTTCAAAATAGATGGACGGTCTTTTTTTCAGTAAAGAAAAACCTTTTCATTGACATTAAGGAGAGGAAAACAGTATCTTAATTTTTTTGTTTTGTTTCGTTTTTGTCATTGTTGTGGTTACAGTTGTTTTAGTCCCAACAGTTTTGAAATGGTACAACTGTGTCTCTAGTTGTCAGTTTCTCAAGTCCTGTGGCCAGCTACCCGTGCATGCCCTACCAAACATGGTGAATTCTGCTGGGCACATACTCCAGAACCAGTAGAACTTTTCTGAGAATCTTTGTGGATTGTGTGAGCCAGCTTTCCAACACTGCAGCAACCACTCGAGATAATCTACTTATGAAGACAAAAGATTTATTCTGGCTGACAGTTTGGGAGGTTTCGGTTCATGGTCGGTTGACCCCACTGCTGTGTGCCCATGGTTGAGGCAGCACCTGGTAATGAAGTGAGCAAAGCCTGTCATCTCATGGCTGGGACATGGGAAAGAGAGGAAGAAGACGGAGCTGAGACGCCACAGTCCCCTTGAAGGACACACTCCTAGAGAACCAAAGACCTCCTGCTAAGCTCCATCTCTGAAAAGTTTTACCGGTTCCCATCACACCACACCAGGAACCCCACCTGTAACACAGGGGTCCCCAATCTCCCAGGCACAGGCTAGTACTGGTTCGTGGCCTGGTAGGAACAGGGCTGCACAGCAGGAGGTAAGCAGGGGTGAGTGATGCTTCCTCTGTGTTTACAGCTGCTCCCCATCATTCACATTACTGCCTGACTCTGCCTGCTGTCAGATCAGCAGTGGCGTTAGATTCTCATGCGGGTGTGAACCCTTCTGTGAACTGTGTATGTGAGGGATCTAGGTTGCACACTCCTTATAAGAGCCTAATATAATAATAATGACAATAGAAATGAAATGTACAATAAATGTAATGCACTTAAATTATTCTACAACCACCACCTCACCACCCCATCCATGGAAAAATTATCTTCCGTGAAACTGGTCCCTGGTGCCAAAAAACTGGGGATGCACAGGCCTTTCAGAAACAGTTAAAAACCAGACCATACCAGGGACCCTGCCAATCGGAGCAACCTCCACCCAAAGAGCTTAGGTCAGGCCAGACCTCAGGTGGAAGCAAAGAGAGAAATTCATCCACCAGCCGTTCCGCTTGCTCTAGCTGGCCCCTTTGGTTATTGCAACCACGGTCATCGTCGATGCTACTCTGCTCTGAACCTCCTTCTCGGGTGTTCCCTTCCTCCGATGTTGGCTAACTAATACAGAGAGAAGAACATGGAAAATTCTAGTGGGCAGGAAGATAAAAAGAAATAAAGATATGTGGTGTTAACAAAAGAAAATTCTACATTTAATGACAATAATGTTTTAGTTTAAAATTGCCTAAGGCTAAATTACCCAGAGAGTTTTCCAAAATCCATGCACCAACAGAGGTGAGGCCACTGTACCTGAAATTCTAGGAAGCACCTTCCTGGGGAAGAATTCTCGGTCTGTATCCCAAGACATTTTGCCTCACTAGATCTGGGGTTGGACCTGAGACTCCAAATTTTTGAGACATTTCCTGAGTAATTCTGATGGACCTTGGCATATACAGATATAAATTATTCAGCAATATCCAAATTATTGTGACCTTCATAACAGTCTTATAAATTTGGTTGTGCCTCTTTCAGGGGGAAAAATCCCAGAAAAATTACTATCATAAATGAATTAAATTAATCCTCAGGGGTGAATAACTTAATCCCAGTAAACGCATTATAGTCACTGCCTTAAGTAAAAAATTTTATCTGACTAGTCAATAATAAAATAAGCAGAGAGAGGACATTTTAAAGTCTGCAGGAGATGTTATAATTCAAATACTAGCTTAGATCTGATAAATATTTTATAAAAAATCAATTTTACTTCATTCTGCTTGCAAAATGAGTAAAGGGCAGTGCTTCTACTCGGCAACATCAGGATTTCTTAGTTGAACTGGAAGCCTGTGGTGCTGGTTAAACTAATGTGAATTTCTCCCTTAAGGTAAGTGTTAGCTGCTGTGTGACTGGAAGGCACCAGGTCATTTCTCTCATCCACATGCTTGCAAACCACATCATGGGACTTGGTCTCTGGGTTCTGGCTCTGGAATACAGTTCTGTGAGCCACCTTTCAGATATGACAATCCCCCAAAATGCTCTGTAGGAAGGGCCAGATCTGTAGATCACTGGTGCTGGCCCATCTTCATTTCTTCCTACTAAAAACCTTCCCAAAACCTCACTATGTGTGGGAGGAAAAAAAGAAAGAAAAGTAGTTTATTTTCATTCATCACCTTACAGATCCTTAACAAAAAGTATCTACTGGTGACAGATGACTTTATAGTAAACCCTCATAGGAGTGTGTGTGTGTGTGTGTGTGTGTGTGTGTGTGTGTGTGTGTAAATTCATCCTGGGGTTTTTTTTCCATATCCTAAATCAGGTGAGATGTTTTGTGAAGAAATCCAACCAAGAAAGCCTCTAAGGGAAAAAAAGAAAGAAAGAAGAAAAGAAAAAAAGAAAAGAAAAGAAAGCAAGCCTTTTAGGGTTTAACAAACTTATGGAGAGATTCAAAACAACAAAGAATCTACACTAGAAAATTAAGTATTTTCAGTTTTCAAAAGTTGCAAGACAAATCATTCCAACTTCACAGGAAAATGTACTAGAGAAATTGGAGTAGCCAGTCTAAGCCGGGATTTTTAGTAACCCTAAAATAACCTTTCACTCATTTCCCTGACCCATTTCACGGCCTGCTATGCAGACTGGATGCTTGCATTTGGTGTCAAGGTGCCGTGGGAACCTCCCCTGGATTTAACTGGGATGCCACAGAGGGCCTCTAGAGGGCGCATTGCGCATCCAATGTCAGGCTTCCGAAAGGGGAGGAGCTGGGGGGGAGGGGCGTCAAAGCTTTAAACTCCAAACTCGAGGTTAAAGCCTTTGAAAACTGACGTCGTAGAGACTGCGTCCCCAGAGGAGAGAAAATCAGAGAACAGGATGTTTGAAAGCTGTATGCTTTGTTTCAACATCAAAGAGGAGAAAGTACCGATCACTGTAGTAATTGTCACAGTAAGGTCCCCAGCCCAGCTCCATGAGAACTGAAGCTGACTGCTTCTGGGCAGCTGTAATGCCACTCAACGCAGGTGCACACTGTTGGCGGGGTGGGGTGCTCGTCTTTAAGGGGTCTGTAAGCAAAATAACCAAGGAGCAGCGAGGCAGAGCCTCTGTGTCAGAGTAGAGACTTGGGAGCCGTGCGGTGGGTGACCAGCAGCCTATGGATCCACCCCCAACCAGCCAGGAAGGGGTCGGGGCTGAGGGTCAGGATCCCGCAAAAGCACAGCTGCATATAAGAGGAGACAGCTGGGTGATTAGCATGCCAGCAACATCTTCCTTACTATAACCTTAGCTCTCAGTCGTCCACCCAGTGTGCATGTGTGTGTGTTGAGGAGAACGGGGTAGACATACCTTACTGATGCATGTCTCCGATTTTTGTGTTTATAAGGCACAGGAATAAGTGACTGAATAAGTCGCATACAAAGAATGCATGACTGAGAATTCCTACGTGAGAACTACGTGGAAATTCAGGGCAAGGGTTGTAGCTCCGAAATAAAGGGAGATGGAGAAAAATTAAGGCTTTGACTCTATTAAGTAATAAAAATTAATCCATCTTGGGCAATGCAAACTTCTCACTCACAGTATGAGTTTTTCCAGAACTTATTAGAAGCAAATATTTACCCTGACCTCCAAGAGATTAATTTTAGATGAAATGACGAGGCACACCCACATAATGATTGAAGATCAATGCGAGGCAGAACCTAAGTGGTGAAGGTGTAGATTAAAATCACAGTAGGCCACACACAGGAAACACCACTTGGGAGCCAAGTTACTTCTACCACGAAAGGTTTCACAGAATTGGGACTTGAGCTCTGAAAATAATTTAGTTAACTGTAGGTGGGAGTGAGAGTGGTTGAAGTTCATCCTCAGGAGAAATAACCACAAAAATTACAAAGGCCAGGGCAAGAGGGGCTGTGTGCAGGACAATGAAATGCCTGATTGGTTCTCTCCACAGCCCACAGTAATGCATGGGAATACGCCCTGTGTCAGCTGTTCACTGTGTGCCGGCCTCTGTTGTACACTCATTCATTCATCGCCCTGTAATATCCTCAAGTCCAAGGAGGCAAATCCACTTTTGCCATCAGGAGAGAAAGGCTTGTAGGGGTTCAGGAACTTATGCAAGGTTTTATGTTGGTAGTGGCAGAGCAGGGACTCTTAACTGAAGTCGACCGAGTACAGAGCCTGTGCCAAGAACTCCAGCACACTTACATAATCAGTGAGTGGCATAAAGTTCTCAGATATGAATTCTTGGCCAGTGTAATGTGCAGAAAAGCAGAGGTACTAGACCGGGGTAAGCTGGCTGCCCTACCTGCTTCATTCCTATCTCCTAACCTCCCTGGTTAATTCATTTATGATAGTAATTTTTTCTGAGATTTTTTCCCCCCAAAAGAGTCACATCCAAATTTAAAAGACTGTTAACGAAGTTCTTCCTGTTTCTAAGGGGGCCTGGAGCAGAGCCCACTGTACCAGCCAGCCTCTCCCTTCCAGGATGCAATGATTCTTAAAATCTACAGAGGAGAAAAGAGGGAGAACTGGGTCAGTCGAAGAACCTGCAGGACAGTGAAAGTCTGGAAACTACCAGGGAAGAATGGCAGAATGAAATGGGGTGCTGACCTAGAAATGGGTGCATGGGGCCCTTAAGAGATTCCAGATCCTTTCTATGGGAGCTCCTTTCCGTCCTCTCTAAGTTAGCAACATCAGAGGGCTCTAAATTCACAGACTCACCCAGGAGAAGGGCAAGATGGGAGATCAAGGAGACCTACCTTCAAGTACTAGAAAATTCTTCTTATAGAAGTGGGACCCAGTGGTTAGAGGCCACAGGAGGACTTCATAAACTGGGAGTTAGATCAGTAGATATGGGGTAGGGGCCTGCAAGGTCCTGGGCATGTTCAACAGTGTAGCTTGTCAGAGTCCATGCCAGGACTGGAGGTTAGGGAAGTTGGAGAGGACGGTTAAGATCCTTGCCCACTCTCTGAGGATGAATCAGATGAATTCAACAGTACACAACCTATCTGCCAACAAAAATGTTCAGCATTCCACCCACTCCTCGCGATTTTCATACTGAGCTACATCCTCAGCCCTTCTTAATTTTTTATGTTCTAACAGGGTCCTACTAAGTTAGTAAGTTGCCCAGGTTGGATTCAAACTTGTAATTTTTTCTGAGATTTTTCCCCCTGAAAGAGTCACATCCAAATTTATAAGACTGTTAATGAAGTTCTTCCTGTTTCTAAGGGGGACTGGAGCCTCAGCCTCCCAGAGTGCTAGGATTACAGATGTGTACCACTTATTCAACATATATTTTAAACTGAGTTTTCCTACTTATTCTATAACTCACTTTGATCTTACTATAAACCAAATTAGCCCTTTTCACATAGGTTACAGACCCTATACTATTAAAAATATTGCTAAGGATTAAGTTTACAATTGATAAGGTAAACCATCATTCCACTCGAAAGAAACTGTTTAAAGTAAGTGCATACATTTTTTTCTAATTTAAGACAATCATAGTTTGCAACCTTTCCTACACTTGTGAGTCTACCATCTTTCCAAGAATTTCTTACAAGCCCTTGCAAGCACTTACATATTCTACAAACAAAAGTTCTCCTACTGCATCTTACAGAAGCTCACAAGATATTAAACTCAAAAACTTATAAAAGCCTCCACAAACAGATACTACTCAACACAAAACCATGAGGAAAAGATCACAAAATAATCAAGCTGACTACATGTCACTTTAAGTCTCCTGCATGTAGTCTCAAGAGTACCGCAAAGTTTGGGTCAATACCAACTCTACCTTGAACATCATGGGTAATATGATTCATGGTGCTTATGACTTTCCCTGGACAGCTAAATCTGGCAATGTCTTTCCTAAGGACTAACTGAATCTGTGAAAACTGCAGATACTCATATAAGTGGTTCAAAAAAAATTAGCAATCTTGAAACAAAAACTAAAATGTTGCACTCTAAAATGTACAGTTGAGACTTCTAGGAAAATGGCAATGTTAAACAACTCAGGCTCTCCAAGATTCAGAATTCAGACATTGGAAAATAACAATTTGGGGAAAAAGAAGAAAAAAGGGAGAAAATAGATCCCTGAGAGCCAGGAAGAATATGTGAGGAAAATGAAAATATATGGAGAAATGTAAGAGACAGAACACAATGCAGAGAAGGGAAAGAAAATCTGCACTTTCTCCCCAGCTCCCTGCTCAAGTATCATGAGAAAAGGAGATAAAATCTATAGAAACAAAGTGAAAGCTGGAGACTCTGGAAGGCCTCAGTGAGAAATGTGGTAGTGGAATGGACCAGCAGTGCTGTGAGCTGTGGGGAGGGCACAGGATTCTGCCTCCGTATGACTCCTTCCACTGGCAACAGCTGATGAATGACTCCAGTCCAAGTGTCTGCCATATCTCTGGAAAGAGTGCTCTATAGGATGCCATGCCAAGGAAGGGTTGGTTGATTGTTTGAATCTGGGAGTCAGAGCAGACACAGGACAGGATAGCTTTACTTCAGGGTTCCCAGTGTTACATTCCCACAGTGACTGGGTGGGAAATAACCATGGGAGTCAGCCATGTTCAGGAAGCTGTAGGCAGGCTGGAAAGAGACCCTCTGAGGGTTTGAATTAAAGGACAAATGCAGGGCCAGGAGTTTGGCTCAGTGGCTTAAGCACCTGCGCTGGCAGGTGCGAGGTTGTGAGTTCGATTCCCGGTGCCGCAAAAAAAAAAAAAAAAAAAAAAAAAGAATATTTTAAAGGACAAATGCCCTGGCCCCACAGCCAGAGGAGCCATAGCCTGAATTACTTTGAATTTGAAAGTAACTGCATCAGCACTTTCACCCTAATCCTACTGCCTTCTGGTGCCTGCATCCAGCATGGATCTTGGGTCTCACTGCCTTCTTTACCTACCACCATGAGCAGGGACACATCTTGATTTGCATACTGCCCCAAAATTGTAGATCCCAGAAGAGAACCACACATTCAAAAATCACAGAAAAGGAGCGGCACAGGCACGGATCAGGACTAAACATGGATTGCCTTCCGGGGTCCTGACTGGGACCTTGGAGGAGAACGAGAGGGGCTCCTCGCGGGGCCCCCGCCCGGCCCGAGCGGCACAGGCACGGATCAGGACTAAACATGGACTGCCTTCCGGGGTCCTGACTGGGACCTTGGAGGAGAACGAGAGGGGCTCCTCGCGGGGCCCCCGCCCGGCCCGAGCGGCACAGGCACGGAT
>RJWM01039027.1:0-16376 GCA_004363535.1 Dasyprocta punctata | reverse complement strand
CCTGTCGTTCCCTTTGTTATCCTTTTAAGAATTTTACTGAGGACAGTGAGGTCACTTGGGAGACAGAAACTGTATATCCCAGAAAAGAGCTCGTAAAACAAAACTCACATTTTTTTTTAACCTGTGCTAGTTTAACTCACCCTAAAAGGGATGAAAAGCAAGGAAGAGCAAAAGAGTTGCTGCTTCTTGTTGCTTTGTACGGCAGGGCACACAGCAGCCACAAGTAGGGAGGGTGAATGAGTGCTGGGAAGGGCAGGGCGGACCAGCCCTACACAGAGCTGCGGGTAGCTGAGAGGCCAAGAAGCCACAGAAGCTGTGGAGCCAGCCTGGTGGGCCGGGAGCTGGAAGGACAGGGTTCCCAAGGGGGAAAGTTCTGGGCTGGGCAGGGATTCCTCAGTGCAGTGCCAGGCTCTGGAAATAGCAGCTGCAGCTGCAGATCAAAGGAATTGGACATGTGTGCCCCACAAGAGGCCCGGCTGGAGGGGTGTTGGAATCTTTGGGCATCACGGTTGCATCTTTTGTCAGTGAGGGAACACAGAGGGAGAACAAGGGAAGCCAGGAATGTGCTTTGTTTTGTGTTGTGTGAAAGTGAAAGGAGAGGATTGATGGCTGCTGCTGGGGCCTTTGTGAGCTTTATAAGAAGTTGCCTGGTCCAAAGAAGTTGCCTGATCTGTAAGGATTTAAAAAAAGTTAGCATAACCCGAATAACTACCCCCTGGGAGGAGGTTTCCTGGGCCCTTGCAGGGACCAGCAATTTTGGGAATCTATGATGGAAAGAAAACTAGGTTCAATTAGTCATTTGGGTAAATACTACGGACTTTTTCTGATGCTCTTGCTTTTAAGGCCAGGTCAAAAATGTATTATGAATTCCTATTCTGTCTCTATACCATAACAGGCAAAACACTAGATGTCTGATCCAAGCCTTGCAAAAGAACCTTGAGAAGTTAAAGACTGCACACGGTCTCCTAAAGGAACTGGCCTTTCCTTAAGTGACCACTTCAGAGAGGCCTTAAGTGGTTTCCAGCAATAGAAGGCAATATTGACAGTTAAATACAAGTCTCCAAAATTGATGGGCTGTCTCTGAGTATTTATTTGTCTGAAAGTGGCTTCACTGTAGTGGTTTGCATCCCTAATTGTTTAATGCAGAGTCTGTTGCTTTATGTTCACACATGAAAAGCAAGAAATATCCACGTTTTGTTGCTGGGCTTTGTAAATATACGACTAAAGTTTAAATTGGTATTTTAGATTTGATGGTAGCTTTTTCGAGACAGGCATAATTAGAAGCCATGGGGAATTCACAATGCTTCCTTTTGGACAATGCAATTATTTGTCTTTAGTTTGCCCTGCTGTCATGACCACATCTAAATCTGTGTCTTCGTATATTCAACCAACACATATTGTGTATTATAACTCTTATGCTAACAGTATCCTAGTAGGCCCCTGGTATCCAGCCTGTGGGTCACCCTTGAGGGACAATGCCTCTTATTATCGCTGTGCTTTGTCTACTTTTTGCCTGCCTTGGATTATGGCTTCTGTGCTTGCTTTGGAAGCTAACCTCATCATACTTCGGTACTCCAACATAGGAGGTTCCTCTTAGGACTGCAGAAATGCCTGGGAGACCACCATCTAGGATTTGATTCTTAGAGAAGAATCTGACAATAATTGTATGGATGGAAGCCTGCTCTATTTTGCTTTTATTATTGCTTGCTTTTTTTCCCAACAAACGTATTTAGTATTTTTTCATGGATGAAGTATAGCATAAAAACTGTCATGACCTTTGGGAAGGGGAAGTAGACATAACACAGGTATGTAAAGTGTGAAGAATGTCACAGCTGGATGAGAATAAGGAGCCCCAAACCAGCTACACCTGACATTTTTGGGGAGAGTCGCCTGAGATCTCAGTGTGTTTCCTGGGAGAGACCTCGGTGTTCCTTGCTTGACAGTGCACCTTTCTTAGTGATTTCTGCTTTTGCTGCTTGAATAGTGAATGGAGATGCCTTGATGTTAGGGAAGTACAGCTGTGGATGCTTGGGGTCAACTGGTCACCCATGGACCACAATCTCAGGTCCACCCCTTCATTTTCCTGAAGCCAGGGATGCCATGGTGAGAATGCTCTGCTTGATAAGCTAGAAAGAAAACTTCTGCTCATGGGACCAAAGACAAGGAGAAGGAGAAGCAGTATTTGCCTCTTCCTGTCCTTGTTTTGGTCAGTGGTGTGAGAAGTTGGAAGCTCCAGCTGCCCAGTGGCTGAGGGCAAGGCCACCTGTCCTGCCATCACTGGCAGGTGGGAGAATTTCTTTCCAGATAATGATCCTGAGCTAAAAACTACATTAGTTCAAAGACTACTGTTGTTTTGTATATTTTGCTCTATGTGCAAAAGTATGTATAGACCAGGTGAATGAAAGAGGAGGACACTAAATAGGGGAGATAGCTCCCAGCAGATGGGAACAAGCTCCAGAAGATGGAAGAGCGCATGGCCCAACAATAGAAGCAAAATCTTGACCCTACAGGGTGCCTGGGGAAGTTTGGGCTAAATGTAAAAGTCAAAACTCTAGTCTGATGGGAAGTCCTGTGCTGAATGAATACCTCCTCTCCTTCACCCTCCTTCTTTCTTCCCCACCAACTCCCCACTCCTTTTCCTTCTCACACTCTTTAATCCTTGTCCCCCATACTCCTGTTCTTCTTTCACCCTCCTTCAAACTCTCCCTTCTTCTTCTCTTTTTCCCAATAAAGCTGAGCTCAGGAGAAAGAGGGTAAATCCCAGGGCAAAGGCTGAATGAGTTGAGGACCACGGTGACCAGCAAAGCTAGGGTTTCTCTGAGCACATTTTGCCTGCACTGGGAACTTCAAGGCATAGTGGCTGCACATTCTCCTTGGCTCCTCTGCGCAGTTTTGGTCACCCTTCATCCAAAGTTTGAAAGTATTAGATGGAAAATTCCAGAAAAAGTAATTCAAACACTATATTACAGTGTCTTGTTATCATTGTTGTGTTTTATTATTAGCTATTATTGTTTACTTGCTGAATTTGTGAATAAAACTGTAGCACAGATATGTATGTAGATGAAAATACAGTATGTATACAGGTTTCAGTAAAATCCATAGTTTTAGTCAATCACTGAGCGTGTTTGAACACAGTCCCTGTAAAAAACATGGGGCTCCTGTGTTGCCAGTGCCAGCTGTTAAAATGAAGAGATGAAGCTTTGGAGTGCAGAAATGAAATGCCTGGATAAAACTTGGATACTACATGAGGAGCTGGTTAGAAAACATTTGCCACCCAGCAAAGGCGAGATGACAAAGATCCCAAACGATTTTCAATCAAGCAGAAGTCCCTCACACAGGTTTGGAGACTGAATAATCCTCTTTGAGTGTTATTAAAATGTCAAAAACATAATCACTAGTGCATCGCCATTGGTGAGAGGGGTGCTGAGAACCAAAGTTCAAACTGGAGGAACAAACTGTGGGTTGGGGTTGGAGGCAACCCCCTGATTCACGTCACTCAAGCATTCACAGCCCAAAGTCACTGGACATGCAAGAAAGTGAGCCGCGTTGACCTCCAAGGACTCTGGATACCAGAATACTTACACTGGGGATATAGAAATTTTAAATCATACAAAAGCAAAAATGGAGTAAAACACAGAGCAATAGGAAAATAGACTATAAATAAGGTCAAGAAACTTTGCAAAAGAACCAATGCTAAACTTATAAATTTAAAACATAATGACTACAGTATTAATATGATTCAGTGAATTAAGCATAGTGAGCACACCTGAAGAGAAAATGTGAGGAAATAGAGATGATCTCAGTTAGGAGTGTATTTGGCAGTCATGTAATGGAGCTGGTAAAAGGCAGATTCTGATTCTGTAGGTCTGGGGTGAAACCCAAAAGTTATCATTTCAGCTAAGCTCTCAGATGATGCTCATACTTTGAGGAGAAGGGATTTAGAAAATAAATTTGGAAAATGTGGCCCAGGGAGACAAAGAGACAGAAGTCTTTGAGTAAGAACAGAAAGAATAGAGTTGAAGCAACATTTGAAAAGACAATGGCAGAGAATCATTCAGATCCTATGAAAGACAAAAATCATGTAATATGGGAACCACACCCAGGGAGAGAGAGAGAGGAAGAGACAGAGAGAGAGACAGAGAGAGAGAGAAAGACCATAGATTTTCAGAGAAAATGAATATTTTAAAAGTCAGAGGAGAAAAACATTTACCCACAAAGAAACAATAAACAGTGGTAGACTTTTCAATAGTATCAGTGAATGTGAAATAATATTCTCTTCTAAATCAGACAAAAGAAAAAAAGAAAACGCTGTTAATCTAGATTTGTGTATTCATCTACACTAACATGCAAGAGGAATGATACTTTAGGTCATTTTTTTAGACAATCAAATCTGCTTTTATGAGAAACACCTCCACTCAGAGTCTTCTAGTGACTCTTTATCCAATTTTATTTTATTTTATTTTATTTTTTTTTGTACTGTGAATTGAACTCAGGACCTTGCACTTGCGAGGCAGGCAATGAGCTGCTGAGCTATATCCCAGGCCCTTTCTAGTGATTCTCAAATGTGGTACCCAGGGACAGAGCCATCCACCTGGGAATACATATGTAAAAAAAAATATTCTGGTTCCTTCACCTTAGACCCTAGAAACAGAAACTAGGACACTCAGCAACTTCCTTGTGGCAAACCATCCAGAGGTCTGATGTTGTTCCTGCTCGAGGATATGGGCTCTAGACCAAGTACATGAGGCAGAAGCAGAACGATGTCCCGGGCAAGGTCTGAGTCAGGAAGGGGAATCTTGATAAAGTGATTCAGTCCACTTTAGATGAACTCAAGTCAACAATGACGGCATGGTACAATAATAATGCCCATTATTATTTGACAATCAAAATAAGATAGAACTAAAATATTGAATCACATAAAACAGTAAGATATGATGGCAGTGCTTGCAATTAAAATGTCCCCTTTTTAAGAACAGAAATTTGATAAAACTTTTCTAATACATTAAGACTAAAAACTATTCAGTGATATGATCTACACGTTAGCAGTATCAATGATATCAGTGATAAATGTTTTGCTTAAGGATTTCATGCTGTACTTTTCTAATGTTTTTCACATACCTGATCTTGCTTAATCTTCTTAACAGTCCTGTTAAATTGGGAGCTCAAGTATACACTGTCTTTTAACAGAGGAGAAAACCCAGGAATGTGGTAATTTGACCGGAATCACAAGATGGGTGTGGTGGAAATAGAATTCACATCTGGTGATTTGGAGCCTACATTTTACCTTTTTTTCATTATATTACTGCCTTTTTCTTTCAATAACAAATTCCTTCAAATTTGGTCTATTATAGAAAACTATGTCCTTTAAAACAAATTTCAAGAAAATTATTTTATGTAATATAAATAGGAAAATGACTAACTGAAAGAAAACCTTTTCTTTCAGATTGGAGTATAACAAAGCTATATCCTCCTTGTAGCCATGCTTCAATAATTTTATGGCCTTTTACTTTCCAGAGAAACAGGTTCTGAAAGGGAGGATAAAATAACAGATTTTTTTTTTGGTAATGTAAATTCTAGAAAGATATTTCTCACGATAGTATTCTTTTAAGGATAGGATACGTTCCTCTCAGTGAGGTGGAGTTTAAAATATAAATGACAGAGCTGATCAAGTTCATTGTTGAAATGTCAGAATGAGTGTTTCTTGAAGTATCTTGCATGGATTCCATAGAGTTGTTGGCGATTATTGTGCTGGGATGTTTGTTGACTGTTGTGCTGATAAACAGATAACACCCATTCAACAGACCTTAGCGACAGTGTGTATCTGCCAAAGAGGCCATAACCAGAGTCTTTGACCTTACAGAGTGCTTCAGAATTCTCTGTAATCTTTATATATAGGAGATTTATATTTTCAAATTAAAACATCTTTTTATTTTAAAATGCATAAAGGATCAAAACCTGGTGAATCATTTGTGGTATTTTTTCCTATAATAATTGAAGGAATTTTCCTGTCGAAATCAATGTCAGGAAGAATTTCCAGGCCCACCATAACATCCTTCCTGGGAAGATCCTCACCTGTGCTGCAGGCACGGGCTGAGTTACTTCCTGACAGCCTGGGGAGGCGAGGAAATGCCTTCAAATGTGGACACTGAGGCCTCAGGAGCTGCACATGCTCCAAATGCTGGGCCGTCTTGGATTCAAAGCGGGAGCTCAGCATAGCATCTTTCCTTGGAACGTAGATTTTTATTTTTACAGGGTTATAATTATATATTTTAGATTGCTCAGTGTGGTTTGAAGTGACTCAAATATGGAAACATTCATTACATCTTTTGGGAGATGATTTTGATTTTGTGGAGGGCTTTTTCTGTCTAATTGGTTTTATATAATTTGAATCAGTAAATCTCATTGCATCTAAGAGAGTTATTTCCCAACCCCCATGGGCAAGAACTTACTATTCATTTTAGTCTTTTTCTTCAGCTTAACAACTTTGAGACATACATTTATTCTGTTTTCTTAACAAATATTGGGGACCACCTACTATATGCTGATTCTTATATTGCATCTGCATATACAGAAATAAGTAAGAACCTTTCAGGAATTTATGTACCTCTGCAGTTGTTAAGAGGACAGATGTGCTTTATTATGTGAGAGAATTTATTAGGTGTAAAATAAACCCAATGAACAGTAATTTTTTAAAAATGACACTAGTAATGAATACTATTGATGATAGACACCACAAGGCCCCTCAGTACCATCTCGCCTCGTTTCCTTTATAGTCTTGTCTTCCAAATAGAAAACCACAAGCTTTTCATCATTTCAAGGCCAATGCATACTAAAGTGCTGCTTGGCCAAATGCCCTTCTTTGGATTCGCATTAGAAATGAAACACCCAGAGGTGGGATAACCTCTATTAATTGTTAGATTTGCATATACTTTTAAATTTCCTAATTCCTCGATTTAAGCATTGATCAAGACAACACATAAGGATCAATTTGATAGCAGGAATTGAAAGAGAAAAGTAAAATAATGAATCCTTTGAGCAGCAATGAAAGACTTGCCAAACAGAAAGTCATGCAAAGTGGGATTCTGGAGCGTCCATCCCAGAGCTCTTGCCACGATGGAAACTGCTAAAGTAAGGACAGTTCAGATGGTGACTTCCCAAGGCACAGAATCTCTGGATATGCCACTGGATTGGACTATGCCAGGAAGGACTGAGGGAAACCTTCCAGACTGGAGATTATATGAGTACACACACATACACACACACACACACACACACACACACACACAAATATATATCTACATACATGTATACATAGTTTCACTGGATTCTCACAATGGCTTTGTGATAGCAATATTAATATTCCATTCTATAGAGGAGTAAAGGGAGACTTTTTTTTATTTAAGAGAAAAAAAACACAGAAAAGGAAGACAAAAAGCAAAAAAGACAAACAAACGACAACAATAAATCCAAAACAGTAACATGATAGGTTTACAAAATAAGATGACAGGAATTTGACAATGGTTGCAATATTGCACATCGTTACCTTCAAAATGGTTATTTAGATTAACAGATATAGACATGTAAAATTGATCTAATCATATAAGTATTAACTGTTCTTTTTCAATAACTAATACATTTAGTAGTATAGTCATTTTAGCTATGTTATGTATGCATATATACAAATTTATGTCTTTTTCCTTTTCCCTTGCTTCTTTCCTCTTTTCCCCTTTCCCAGCTACTTTTGTTCTTTGAGCAGTTTTTTACCTAAAGGGAGAATTTTAAAAAGTCACACACTTTCTACCCATGGTGAGTCATCTTGTTGCATTTCTTAAATTCTAGATCTTCACCTCCCAGTTGTCTGACACCCCTGTTAGATTAGGAGTGGACTCACATCACCCCTGGCCAAAGGTTCAGCAAATCCCAGGCCAATTTCTCTCTATGAACTGGAAATAAAGAGTGCACTTGAGGATTCACTGTTCGCATCTCTCATCGTCCTGTACCCACCCTTCATCCCTGGCTCCGTTTGATGGCGAAGTCTCCTTCCTAAATTGCCAGAGGCAGACCAGTCAGAGCAGAAGCAGAATTAAACAGTCAAAGCCATAGTTCTTGAACTTTCAGAGTTTTACTTCCAAATGAATTGATGTCATTGTTTCCTTTTTTTTTTTTTGAAGAGAGTTTGAGCGGCCTTTTTCCATACCCGCCCGCCCTTCTCTCATTTTTTTTTTTTCCTGTTGCCCTAGCTTTCTTTGGAGAGTGCAGATGATTATGATATGATCTTGTCAATAAAACACTGAGACAGATTATCAAATATGCTGAGCTTTTTCCTTGGCTTCTTCCCCAATACTAAAACAGGAGGAGGAAATTTATCTTATTGTCACTAATTAGGACATTGAGGTAAGGAGAGATTTTCACCAGAACAAGAGTGATGAAATTGTCAGTGATTTTTCTCCTTTTTGGACCTTAATTTTTTTTCTCAGAAGCCGATTAGAGATAAAAAAAAAAATTAAGCATCTTTATCACAGAGGTGGGGTGAAGAATAATTGTGAGAGTGAGTGATGGCCCGGGGAACGGTAATTAATGTTTCCATTAACATTGCGACCATTATTCTGCCAGTCTCCTTCCACAGTTTGCCTTTGAGAGAGAAACAGCCACCCTTAATGGAAAGATCAATCTTTGGAAGCAGACAGTTTTGGACTGGCCGCTGACCTCTGCACTGTCCACCTTCCTCACGGCTCAGAAGAACTTTTCTCAGCCTCTCCCTTACCGGTGTTGAACAAAAATTACCCCACAGCTTTATGGTGTAGAGACTGAGAGGGGCGTGTTTCAGCCAATAGCCATATGTATGAGTGGAGTTCAAATCTGATTGTTTAAATTTGTTTCTTACCTCTAAAGTCTTTGAGTTCGGTTTGTGTTGAGTTTGAGCAAAAATATCTCTTTACGTATTTTGTGGCTGAGGAAGGCTTCTCATCTGGGATTTTGTACTGTATTTTACAGGAGGTGTCAGCGGCCAGTCATGAGCCATCTATGACCCTGGAGAAGGCTGGCAGCCACCGTTCTGCAAATAGTCGAGACGCACTCTGGAAGCCACACGCACAGTAGCTTAGTTCGTTTCAGCTTCTGTAACAAAGTGCTACGGACCTGGTGAAACCAGGGAAGTCTGAGGTCAGGCTGCCAGGATGGCTGGGTTCTGCTGGGTCCGGAGTGTAGGCTTCTGACTGTTGTATACGCACACAGCAGAAGGAGACAAATGTCAGAAGGAAACAAAAAGGACACCAATTAAATCCACGAGGGCTTCACTCTGAAAAGAATTCACCTCCAAATATCGTCACATAGGGATTAGATTTTAACATATGCATTTTAAGTAAGGAGGTGCAAACATATAAGGCTATTAACTGCTATATGAAGCCAAGGGAGGAAGGAAGGCTTCCATCTATGGCATCATTTGGAAAGCATACAGTGTGGTAGACAGTCAGACTCACGGTTACTTAGCGTGATTCTCTGGCCACAGAATAGATTCATATTCTACTCGGATAGTGAACTAGGTCCTCTGCCTTTTTAAGGCCCCAGTGTGACTAACAGAGCTGAATAGTCTAAGTAGGAATACTGCTTGACCTTCATGGGCTGCTTTAGCAGCATTACACCATTCAGATTCAGACATTTGTTAATAACACAACCTTCCCAAGGACATTACAGCTTTTCTTCCTCTAAAGACTTTGAAACTGCTTACTCAGCTTACTCCCAAATTTGAGCCACATAACAGTGATCTGAAATTGCTGATCTCCAAACATCTCAGTGATACAGCCTTCTTACAACTCCCAACCAGGCGTCTAGTTTCAGACTCTCTAATTGTCATCATTCAGTCAAGTAGACAGATGAGGCATTAGGAAAATCCTTTATTTTAGCGATCATTTTCACTCGCCCTGGTTGATTGAGGGCCATCAGATTTCAAACCAATTAAACAGTCCAAATTTTAACTAGTTATGTCATCCTAGTTAATAGACTGGTTACTAGCCCTGCCACACATTGAAACTAAACTATTTACACTAAGAGAATCACAGCTCCTTGGGCAGATTTTCCACAGTCATGTTAGTTTGGTTCCAACCATTGGCTATTATAAATAAAGCAAGTGTAAAGAGAGCCAGCACCTGAATGACATCTGCAGCATCTCCTGGGGAGAGGTAGTATTGTAGTCGGGGTGTGCAAGGGAATAGATTTAATAGGGGCACATAATTTATAGGGTTCTTTTATAATATTCACCCCAAAAACTCAAATATAGAGGAGTGCAAGAGATCTGTCCATGTGCTACAGACCTGAAGAAGCCAGCAGAGGACCTGGATCCCATAGCAATGTCCTACCCGAGTTCAGCTGAAAACCTAGAGCCCATGGCAATGTTCTCCACAAATCCAATAGGAGGCCTAGAACCCACAGCAATGTCACACGCAACTCTGTCTCAAGGGTCTGCACTGAGGAGACCCAAAAGTCAGTGGCTCAAGGTAAGGACCAGAGCGTCCCTGAAAAGAACTACAGCCATCCTCAGTGATGGTGAGGAACCGAGCTAGTCCCATAATGAGAGCAGCTGAGTTCCTATCAGGAAAGTCAGCCTGACCAGCTTCCCCAGCAATGGCACGCCATCTTTCCCTCCAGGTCTCCTTTCATGCTGTTGCTAACAATCCTCAGGTGGGCCTTCCACACCCAACGCCACGCTGACTCAGTTTGGCTGGGTGTTATAAGACCATTAGTTAATCCACCACAGGCAGTCAGCAGTGTTAGGAAGCCATGCCTGCTTCTCCCTTTGTGCTGAAGATAAGTAAGTAAGTGCCCGTTAGGGGACAAGGTTTCATTTGAATGAGCTCTGTTTCCTCGTTGGAGATTTGTTTCCTAGACAGTCCATTGAAATGATATCTTTCCTTACTTATATTTTGAAATAAATGGCTTATTTCCTCTTAAGTAAAATTTATCACCCTCCCCCGCCCCATCATTTATCACTGAAAGAGAAAGACACCTTCTTGGTGTGGCTACAAATATGTATCATGACTATTTTAGTCTCTCCAACAATATGGTAGAATTTCAAGGTGAATGAATGAATTTGCCTGAAGATACATCATAAAATGCCTTTGATTGCTGCATGTTGAGATCGCTCTTAGAGTGTAAATGCTGCTCCAGAGCCCCCTCTTGCTGTTGGGGGGGGGTCTCTCTATTGCTGTTGCATAAGAAGAGTTCACATTAGGGCTACACAAATCCTATGCACTTATCTTCCTGTCTTGAATATATTATTCTCATTTGGATTAGGGAAGCTTCTGATGTTTTAATTTTTGTGTTAACTTTTGTGGTAAAAATAGTTCACCATAACCACCTATGATATTCTATTATTTGTGATCATTGCTTGTGATGACTATTATTTGAACAGAATTTCACCATATCGCTGCATATTTAATGCCATGTCTTCTTAGCTATCTCTCAAATAAGCAGCTTCTAATTCCAGCCTGGGCTTGGTGAAAATACTTTGTCAAAATTCCCTATCACTTTTTTTTTTTTTTTTTTGTCACACACATCATTTTATCCTCACTCCTGAAAAATCTGTTAGTGGCAATTCCAATATCGGCAATGTAAGGGGGAAAAAAGCTTTAAAAGAGAAAACTAAATTTGAATGTCATCACTGTAAAAATAAAACATTGATTGATTAATAACACCCTTAGAGAGAGGGCATATTACATCCCGAATATGTGTGGGCTGTTTAGCAAAGAATTATTTTCAAAGGTTAAATAATGTGTCATTCATTAAAATAAAAGGAATCTGTGCAAGAGTTATTTAAATAAAAACTCATTCAATAATTTTAAGAAGTGCAAGTGGACTTGATTAATTAAGAGAACAATTCTGAAGCAAGGAACAGTGTGAAAAATTATTGCCAATAAGAAGAAAGAAAATATAATCCTTGAAAAGACAATTCTAGCCAAGTATGAAATATGGTTTTATTCTTAAGCAAATTTCCTGGGGCCATATCCACTACATAAGTACTATGTGTGGTTATGTAGTTAGACTTAGATGATTTAGAATATGCAAATAGCATATTGCACAGGAAGGACATCAAAAGCCTTGGAGATGATATTTGAGTTTAAATTTATTAAGCAACATTTCTTGGATGATAATATGAACTCTGGAGGTGGAAATACTTAAGGGAGAAAATAACAGATCTGTTTACAGAGTTGGTAAGAGTTTAAATACTTTTAGCACAGCTTGGGAAATCAAGGGCTCAATATTTTTGTTGTTGTTGAATGAATAAATGATCTTTGCAAGGATATTAAAATAGAGATGTTTGTTTAATTTTTAGATGTCTGTAGGTTTCCATCCATTTGACAAATGTTTATTGAAAATCTGCAGTATTCTTGGCACCATTCAGCAGACTGAAGATGATAAACTTGAATCTCCAAGGAGCTCATGGTCTAGTCTGGAACACATGCATAAAAGATGCCATAATTAATGTGATGATCATTACACACTCTTCAGTGTTTCAGAAAGATGTATGTGAACCAAAATGTTAAGAATAATCTTGGATCAGTGGAACAGATTAGAAGATGCAAATACAACTACAAAGACACTCAGCCACCTTATATTTGACAAAGGGGCTAAACATATTCACTGGAAGAGAGAGCCGCTTTAATAAATAGTGCTGGAAAAACTGGCTTTCCACATGCTGAAGAATGAAACTAGACCCATGTCTATCACCATGCACTAAACTAAAGTCAAAATGGGTCAAAGATATAAATATTAAAATAGAAATATTAAATTTACTGGGAGACAAGCTAGGTAAAAATCTTGAAGACATAGGGGTAGGCAAAGCGTTCATGAACAAAACGCAAATCACACGGGAAGAACTTCAAAGAATCAACAACTGGGATCTCATTTTATTGAAAAGCTTTTGCACTTCAAAAGAAATCACCAATGAAGTGAAAAGAAAGCCCACAGAATGGGAAATAATTTTAGCCAACTGTCCCTCAGATAAAGGACTTATATCCAGAAAATATAAAGAATTAAAAAACATCAGGCCTCCCAAATTCAAAGGCCCAATCCAAAAATGGACATCTGAGATGAACACACACTTCTCAGATGAAGAAATACAAATGAGAAATAAATACATGAAGACATGCTAAGTATCACTGGTTGCTATGGTTTATACATTGTGTCAACTTAAGAAGTCTAGAAGCCTAATTAACTAACTCAGCAGCTCTACATCCTGGGGTGTAGAGCACAAACAGTTACCTGTTTATTGTGTCAATTTGAGGTCAGATGTTTGACTGAGAGACACAGCAGGGAGCCAGGGTTCTTACTTTGTAAACATCCTCAGCCTGTGCAAAGCAGGGCAAGGAGATTTGTGAATGCTACACCCACCTTGGGTGGGGGAGGGTCCTGTGTACAATATAAGGGAGGAGAAGAGGCTTGCTCTTGCCCCCTTTTACTCGGGCTGCTGCCTTAAAGTGTTACCCCAGTGCCATGCCACCCTGCCTTGGAGCCAGCTGATTACGGACTGAAACCTCCAAAAACTGAAAGCTAAATAAACCTTTCCTTCCCTAATTTTGGGTGGCAGGTATTTGTCTCAGCAAGGAGTAAAAAATAACCAAGACACTGGTCATTCAAGAAATGCAAATTAAAACAACATTGAGATTCTGTCTCACTCCCGAAAGAATGGCTAACATCAAGAAATCAACTGATAACATATGCTGGCGGGGCTGTGGGGAAAAAGGAACCCTTCTCCACTGTTGGTGGAAGTGTAGACTGGTGAGACCACTGTGAAAATCAGCATGGAGATTCCTCAAAAAACTAGGATTGGAAATCCCTTTGAATCCAGCTATTCCCCTTCTGAGAATTTCCCCAGCAAAAATTAAAAGTGTCATGTCACAGCAATATATGTGCACCCATGTTTATAGCAACACAATTTGTAAAAGCCTATCACCTGCAGAATGGATAAAAGAGATGTGGTATTTTTATACAATGGAATATTACTCAGCTATGAAAAAGGATAATCTTGAGGCTTTTATAGGTAAATGGAGGCAACTTGAGACTATACTCATAAGTGAAATAAATCAGACTCACATTTGTAAATATCATATTGTCTCCCTAGTGTAAAAAAATAACAACTTTAAAAAACTGAAAGAGTAACGAGATCCAAAATGTACAATAGGTACTGTAATAAGGAAAAGGAAAGAAAGTGCTCAAAATTAAAGAACAGCTGGGATAGGGGAAAGGAGAAATGGAAGAAAGGAAAAGATTACATGTTTGTAGATATACACATGTAACTGTATGTATGTGTAAGTGTGCAAGATAGATAACTATACTACTAACTCTCTGTTAGTTCATCAGAAAGCATAATTTGTGTTGTCATTGTTTGATTGTCTGATCATTTTTATGCCTAGATCTCATAACTTGAACAACTACTTCTAAGTTAACGATATGTAATATATTGACAAGTATTGATTTCTTACTGTTTTTTTTTGAAATTCTGTATTACTTCTACCTTTTTTCTGTTTTGTTATTTAGAAAAATAAATAAATGTATGCAAAAAAAGGAATAGTCTCCTCCTCAAAGCCATCATATTTGAGCTGAGACCTGAACAGTAAGAAAGTGAAGAGGATAAATTTGGGGGATGTAGAGTCAAAAACAAAATAAAACCACGGAGTTCTGGAGAAATGGGAAGGTGTCCAAAGATTGAGCCTAAAAAGCAGGCAGGAAAATAGGTAGATGTGAGCTAGTGGGTAAACACAGCCAGCAGGTAAAATCCAGCAGAGGAAAAAGAATGCAGTCAGGTGCACATGTCTTTCTAATCCGTTCTAAAATTTAGAATTTGGAAATTTACCAAGAGATATATATTTACAGCAATGTTTTATTATAAATAAAATAACTTGTGTCTAACTAAATTCTATGTGTTAATATTTCAATCTCATTTTGGTGCTATGGTATACTTTGCTCGTTAATTAACAGATTCACAAGTTATTACACAAATACCGGATGCAAAGCTAAGTAAGACAGTCACGGCCTTTGAGGAGGAGATGACGCAGTGTGATGGGAGAAGGAGATGGTAGATGATCTATGAGTCAGTTAGACTAAGAGGACGATGGGACATACAACATCACAGCATTAACATCATTGAAACTCCTCATGGGAAAGTACAAAAACCCCCGCAAACCTATCCTGGCTCTTTCTTACCACTAGAAGTCTTCTGTTTAACCACTATTTATTTTTCAAGACATTTCCTAGTGTTTTTTTTTTTTTTCAGAGTGGGGAAATGTGGAGATGTGGAAGTGGTTTATAGCTCCTACTCTATGCCTCCAAAGGCCGATTCAGACTTATACTGTGTAGATGTGATTGTGGTTCATAGGCATCATTTACATGGAATATGGAAGAAGTCCTTTGAGTTTTTAAGACCAATTGCTATGCTCCTTAGGACAATCATCACTAGTTGTCAGCCACCATACTTGGGTCAGGTCAAATGGTGAAAATCTATTTCGAGTCCAGAATCGCAGTTAGGTAGAGGAGACTTACCATTGGTTTCCTAGGTTCAGAAATTCCTGATTAGTCCTCTGAATTTGCCTCTTCTGACTCAAAGTTAATCATTTTGTTCAAGCAGAGCTCTTTTGACCTGTTGGACGAACAAACAAACACACCCACACATCGACACACACCTCTTCTGGGTGCTTGCTTTTCTCACATCAAGTGTTGTCTGACTACCTCCAGAGTCTAATATATTTTCTTGGTTTATTGAGACTCTTTAGTTGATTCACTGTTCATGTCCTTAACATACAAAGCCTTATACCCACTGGCTGGTTGTTTTCCAGTTTTTCTCTCCTACATTGCAAATGAATATTTACAACCACATTTTAAACATAAATTATGCATAATGTTAATAAATGGTCCCTGTTTGCAGCCAAGGGGAAGTATTCTCTTTAATAGAAAGAAGAATATTTATAATACTTCCCCTGTTGGTGCTGGAACACAGAAACAGAGTCTGACCTTAGTTTATGAAATTGCCTGCTACTCAGATTTATGAACTTCATAACATTATTACCAGACACTGTGATTTTAATTATTTGTCTTGGGACTTTTCAGAATTTGTGTATTTTTTAAAAATCTATTCGTATAACTTAGGATTGTTTAGACTGAAGTTAGACCTCTGAGAATGGGATACAGAAGTGGAGTTACTAGGTGAGGAGTAGACAGCAGTTCTATTGTAGCAGTCCAAGGAAAATGAGTGGGGTTGCAGGAAAGATATAAAACTGAAAACATATTGCATAGGTTTAAAAATGAAAAGGTACCAGTAGCTGGGAAGACGAATTAAAATTGTGCTGATGCTTTGAACCTAGGTGGAATGATGAAGTACAGATGGA